>RJWJ010026832.1:0-22719 GCA_004363605.1 Indri indri
AATACAAACAGAAACTCTAACCCTTTCCTTGCAAGTGATGGAATAAATGAAACTAGGCTGCCAATGAGAGTCTAAACAGACATGTTTTCTCCAATCGATAATACTGTGTGAATGGCAAAACTACTGAACATCAGTTAATCAAAAAGGCATTAATTTCATTGTTATATTTTTGCAGTGATACTGCAGGGCATAATTTTAGAAGAAAATTCTGTTCCGAAATGATTAATCAACACTAGATAAAATGCAGAAGAGCACCGTTGTTCCAGACACTAAGTTTAATAAAGAATCAATTGACCCTGAGGGAAAACATTCTAATTTCCACATCTTCGCTGTATTTTACATCTATGCTCAAGAGAAGCCCAGGTGAAGAAAAAGATATGAATGAATGGCTGAACATTGTAGCAGCAAAACCCTTTGACTCATGGTAGAATAATGATGAAATTAGTTCATTCAGAATAAAATCAGAAGAAATAAATTACAGACAGGATAAGCAAAGTAAATGTAAGCTCCCACATTTCACAAGAATATGCATGTTCCTAAGGAGGAAAAATATGCTGACAGTGAAGTCAACTCTCTGGGTATCCCAAGCATTTGGGGACAACAGGGAATACAATTTCTTGAAAGAAATTTTTCTTTAAGAAAGATCTATTAATGGGGGCTATATCTGAGAACATGGGGTTCAGGGGTAGAGAAACAGAGTCAGAGAATCATTTCTATTCTAGAAGAAAGCTGCCGATTCTTACACTGGGGATTTTTAAGCAAAGGTCTATTTGGACGTGTAGATGTGGTTATACTGCTCACAGTACTAAATGCTTCCAGGGCTTTCCAGCCATTTTTCTACAGAGGCCCTGGCATGACAGCGTAGACTGAGTGGGACGGCCATTAACATGGAAATGTGGGACCGGGATGAGAATCAATTCCAGCTGTCTTCTTATGTGACCACAGATAATTTTTAAAGCACAGATATTTTCCTTGATTTGGTGTTATGGCACTTGAGCTCATTTTTCAGTAGCTGAAAATGCATGACTATATATTTACCCCTAAACACTTAAAAGGGAAACAGAAAGCCGTATTTCTCAGGAGAAGTAGCCTCAGTGTGGCTGGACCATAGATCACATTAAGTGGGGGCCATCAGGCAAATGAACCCAGATTTGGGACAACAAATTCTGTCAATGGGTTTAGCTCCATTAGACTGGGTACAAACGACACTGAAATAATGGGATTTGGTTTCAAGTGAGAACAAAATTATAGAGCTAGAAAGAAAAAAAAAGATGCTACTTCCCATTACAAGTAACTACTAAAGGATTCAGCAAGGGAAATGCACTAAAATGAATTAGTTATATAACTGTTACTCTTTCATTAAAATGATTTAATAGTCCTACAAATGTCATGGCATTAGCATTTTATGCAAAGCTATAAAATAGTAGCAAGTAAAAAAAAATCAACTGCCTTTAAAAGTCAGCACTTTGGACTGTGTTTATGAGACTACATGGTCACTTTGTGATCTGAAATGGCAGCATCACTAAGATAAATATCGCTTGCTGGCCAGTTTTATTTTGGGCAGGAGGCCATTAAAGGAATAAGGCTGCCGAATTTATCTTTCATTTGGAAGGGCTTCAACACCCATTTACAGTGACTAACTCAACCTAAGATGTCTCTAAGGAGAAGAGAAGTTTTTGGAGCATTTCCTTAAGAAATTATTTAATTACATATTTTTACAACATTTAAACTGCTCCTACCAGGGCAATCTAAAAACTTATTTACAGGCAGGTGATAGACATGTCATAGCAAAACCCTAACAAAGTCGAAAGATCCAATGTACAACGTGAGGATTACAGTTAATAATAGTATATCATATTCAGGATTTTTGCTAAATGAATAGATGACAACTGCCCCTGCCACAGGAGGGAAAAATGGACAACTATGTGAGATAATGGATATGTTAATTTGTTCCACTATAGTAACCATTTTACTATACGTATATGTTATAACATGTTTTATACCTTAAATATACATATTAATAAAAAATTTATTTAAATAAATACATCCCTAACAAATGACTTTCCTGGGCACATACATAGGTGCTGATTCTGTTGACAATCTATCCCCAGTCCTTTGGCTCTCTAAATAAACATTAGATGTTTTTCATCCTCAACAGAGTGTGGTAGGTGATATTTGTATCTTTTGTTATTGTCTCCAAAACTATTACTTAAAATTTCTATAAGAATTAACAACACACTTAGGCAGCATAGTAACCCACAAAGTTCCACAAAGTTTAAATTATTATTTGGACACTAGTTAACTGCCAAGGTTTAACAGTAACAGGTGCCTAGTGATATAGTTGGCATTCATATTAAAAGTAAAGATTTGGATTGCTATAATTTTCAGTGTATAAGTGGATAAGATTTAAATGGGTAATATACTGTCAGCAGTTCTTTGGGAGCTGATGCCACATAAGGATTGGTTAACGAAAATAGGTAGGGAACAGAATAAGTCTTCTCTCCTTTCTGTGTCATTGGCCTTATTCGCACATGACCTAGGCTACTCTTTGACTCACGTGTTTAGTAACATGTGGTGCAGAGGAGGCAGGATGGAGTGGGGGAAACATTAAATTGAGAATAGTAAGATCTGGGTTAAAATTCTGGCTTGACCTTAGGAAATTACACGGATGGGATTGTGCAGGCAAGGAGGGCACCCTGTCATCACGGAATAGTGCAAAGCCACTAGTGGCTTGCCCAGCCATTGTCAGAAAAAGGTACAGAAAAGCTCCTGTGTGGCCCCTCAACATCACTCTAATTGAACTGATGTGGAAGTCTTGTCACAATGGATTAGAAACAAGCCTTTCTGACCTCTGTATGATCTCACTTCAATAATAAGCTAATTTCATTTATTTCTGAAATTTCTAAATGGTGTGTTAGGCTTGTCACTTTTAAAAGTCTATATTCTAAATACAATTATTAACTCAGTTCCTTTATTATTAAAATCTCCTCAACTTTAAAGGCCAGCAAACTAAAGCAGTAAATGGAGATGCACCGAGTCAGTGTCAGAACCTTTTGTGAGACTGATCTAACTTGTGGGGCCTTCCGTTATTACCAGATGCTTTCACTGGAAGTTCCATCATGTGAATCTTTCCCACTGTTCATATAACATATTTAATTTTGCCACCTACAACAAAAAATGCAAGAATTGATTAAGCATGTAGTAAATGTCTAAATGTCTATTGCAAACTTTAGGATTCGGAAGATAACGCATTAACAACATAATCCCTGACCTCAGAAGATTTACAGTGTGATTAGGGAGGCGAATACACAAGTGAAAAGATAGCAAAGTGTGTGCAATGATTCTCAAAATACAGTTTGTAAGAATCACATGGGATGCTTGTTAAAGATGCAGATTCCCAGGCTCCACCTCTAGACCCATATATTCTAAGACAGTAGATCTGGGGTAGGTTCAGTAATCCGCATTTTTAACAGCACCCATGTAGGTGAGTAGAATGCAAGTGGTCAGAAGACCACACATGGAGAAATGCCAGTGGATCAGAGCTTAGGCTCTGTCTAATGGTCTGGGTTTGACCCAGATCCACCACTTGCCAGCTGTGAGACCTTGATCAAGCTACTAAAGTCCTTTGGGCTCCAATGTTCTCATCTATAAAATGAAGGTAATAACAGTACCTGCATATTAGGTGGGTGTAACATCAGGACCCAGTAAACACTCAGTAAAAGTTGTTGTTCTTGTTGTTACCACTAATATCACTAAAACACTAGAAACTGGCCAAGTGCTGATGGGCCTGACATTGCTCCTAGAATTTAATGAGTAAAAAGAGAGCTCTGGATAAGGGTAGGGAAAGCTTTAAGGTGAAAGAAGTTAGAACTTTAAAACTCAATGAAAGGCTTGTATTGTCAAAGAAAAGAAGAAATCCAGGTGAAGGAGACATAATGAGCACATTACTAAGGAAAGTAAGAATGAGCTCAGTGCAAGAACCATTCAGGGAAGCAGCTACCAAAGTGAAGGGTTGAGTGGGGGACAGGTGGGAAATAAGTGACTAGAAGACTGAAGGCTCAACAAACCTGGGTCTCCCATCTCATTATTTGAAACACCTGTTTTATGAGGCCGCTATGCTACAGACAGGGCCCCACATTAAAAAACAGGACACAAAAAGATCAATATATATTAACAGTAACTCTTCTTGTTATGAAAGTGATCCTTTATTTACAAAATAATTTATCACACAGAACTTTAATTCATTTACTGGGTTAACAGATTTAAAACACATTTCAATTTACTGAAGATAAATAATTCAATCTTTCAATAAAGGACAATGAGCTTTTCTGAAAGCAAGAGACCGTCTTACTTGTCACAGGAACCCCAGACTCTAGCACAGCTCCAGGAACATGATAATAGCTTTATAAATAAATGGTTTCCCAACTAAACAGTCACATATGTTGTTATGATATGGAATGGGATACCCATGAAAAAAAGTTTCTTTCCTTTTGAGAAATGCCACATTTATTGTTCACATTCCCAGTGAAGGTACTGCTTTGAAAATGCAACCAAATTCATTGTTTTCATTTATACTGAGTGTATATAATTTATATAAGCAGCAATAAATTAAATTAAATATTGTGCAGGTCAATAGTCAAACTGGTTAATTCCACTGAAAATACACTAAACTCTCATTTGATTTCAAAGGTATCTGAGTAACTTCATTAAATTCATAACATAGACATTGATGAGAAAAGCACAACGCACTGAGGCACTAAAAACCTATCTTGTTTGTCTTCTCAGGCCTCTGTTTATATGGATCCTTATAGGTTAACTGACAAGCGCAACATGATCCTCCAGGAAATAAATACATCTCTGAACCCCCAGAATGGAAGTATCCCCAAACTGGTTCCCATTGCCCATGAATTTCTTTTCTGATTTAGGATATTTCAATTTCTCTTTCTTTATCTTGGGAAAATAGCATTAAAGGAACACATGGCATAGTTCATTCTTTTTCTTTGGCTCCTCAAATATTGTCTTCGAAATTTAGTCACGACCATAAGGCACTCAAAACACATGGGTCAGAAGTTCATGAGTGTGTACACAGCTCGCTTTCATAAAAGCTACCCATGTCCTGCAGACAGAGCAGCTGTGTTTATCACCTACAAAGCACAAACTAAATGTGCATCATGTGATTGTATTTCTGAAGAATCAGCAACCTAAGCAAGGAGAAATGTCCATGTTCGTCACTGAAATAATCATTACAGTAGAGAAGATTTGCCTTAGAAAAACCACGGCAGAAAAGTGGAAATTTATCTGAGGTGATACTTTTATACAGCTATGCTCACAAAATAATAACTACAATGAAACTATTGCAAGAATACAATTTGTGATCTTTGATGAACCAGAAATGATGCCTTTGCTCCTACTACCATTCACTTCCTATTTTTGCAAACTGGGAATAAAATGACCAACTTAAGCTTCACTTCACAAATTCGATTCCAGTTAATGCCCCAAGGGGAGCTATCAGCATGTCTCTTCCAATTGCCTCCTAGGGAACAAGAGAGAAAATATTTGGCCTATTAAAAACAATGGATGCATTCACTTCTGTACTGGTCTGATGGGGACCCTGTGCTTCCGTTTACAACTGCCAGGTTCATTCAGCTCTCTTACTATCTTCTATCAGTGCATTCACAACCAATTCAAGCCAATAGTGGGAGACAACTAAATCCATGGAAACAGAAGCTGCTTTTATGGTCACACCTGCCTAATGTCCCTCAGTCTATTTTCATGCACTTGTAATTAATGGTATTCTCTGTCAATAACTCAAACTTCCAGCAACACAGAGTATGGTGGTAAGAGATCTGGTAATTGCCTAGGAATGAGCCAGATCTGAGTTTGTGTTCCAGCTTATACACTTATTAATTGTCCAAACTTCGGTACATTCAGTCTCCCTGAGCCTCAGTTTCTTTGTGTATGAACAAAGGCATTAAGACATGAGTAACAAGAACATTGATAAGAGAGCCTAACACCCAGCATGTACTCAACCAACATTAGTTCATTTACAAATATTGCTCAAAAATATGTTAAAATAACATTGATCAGATGGGACTTAAAGCATGCAAATGAAAACCAGGCATTGATGGGTTCAGAATTATGGAGTTTTAGTTTTACACAAATGAATTTCTTCCATGGTTTGAATGGTTATTAATAATAATTATAGTTGCAACAAATTGGTTTCCATTAAGTATAAATATGCCCTTATGAAAAACCACTGCATGAACATTTTAACAATGTTGATTCTGCCGATCTATGAACATGATATATTTTTCCATTTATTTACATTATCTGCAATATCCTTCCTCAGTGATTCATAGCTCTCTTTGTAGATATCTTTCCTCTTCTTGGTTAAACATATTCCTAGGTATTTTATCTTCTTTGTAGCTTTTGTGAAACGTATTGATTGAGTCTTTGATTTGATTCTCAGCTTAACTGTTGTTATATAGGGATGCTACTGATTTGCATACATTGATTTTGTAGCCTGAGACTTTGCTGAATTTGTTTATCAATTCCAATAGTCTCATGGCAGAATCTTTGAGGTTTTCTAGATATAAGATCATATTACAAGCAAAGAGCGATAGTTTGACCTCCTGTTTACCCCTTTGGATACCCTTAATTTCCTTCTCTTGCCTGATTACTCTGATAGGACTTCCAGCACTATGTTGAATAAAACTGGTGACAGTGGGCAACCTTGTATTATTCCAATTCTGAATGGCAATGCTTTCAAGTTTTCCCCATTCAGTATAATGTTGGCTGTAGGTTTGTTGCATATGGCTTTTATAACTTTGACGTATGTTCATTCCATTTATGCCTATTTTGTTAAGAGTTTTCATCAAAAAAGGATGCTGAATTTTGTCGAATGCTTTTTCTGCATCTACTGAGATGATCATATGATCTTTGTTTTTGCTTCTGTTTATGTGGTGAATCACATTTATGAATTTATATATGTCGAACCATCCTTGCATCCCTGGGATGAAGCCCACTTTGTCATCATGGATTATTTTTTTGATGTGCTGCTGAATTTGGTTTGCTAGGATTTTATTGAGGATTTTTGAATCTATATTCATAAGGGATGTTGGTCTGTAGTTTTCTTTTTTTGTTGCATCCTTTCCTGGCTTTGGCATCAAGGTGATACTGGCTTTGTAGAATAAGTTGGGAAGGATTCCTTCCTTCTCAATGCTATGAAATAATTTCTGCACTTTGGGTACCAATTCTTCTTTCTAGATCTGATAAAATTCAGCTGTGAAATCATCTGGTCAGGGACTTTTTTGTCGGAAGGTTTTTATTGCTGAAATTTCATTGCTCCTAATTGGTCTGTTCAGGAGTTCTATTTCTTCCTGATTGAGGCTTGGGAGGTTGTGTGTTTCCAGGAATTTGTCCATTTCCTCAATGTTTTTGAGTTTATGTGCATAGATTTTTACAGTATTAACATGACATTTTGTGTTTCTGTGTTATTTGTTGTACTATCTCCTTTTTCATTTCTGATTGAGCTTTTTTGGCTTCTTTCTTTTCTATTTCTGGTTAACCTAGCAAGAGGTCTATCAACTTTGTTTATCTTTTCAGAAAACCAACTCTTTGTTTCATAAATCTTCTGCATTATATTTTTGTTTTCAATTTCATTTAGTTCCATTCTGACCTTAGTTATTTCTTTTCTTCTGCTGGATCTGGGATTGGTTTGCTCTTTGTTTTCTAGTTCCTTGAGATAATTAATTAGATTGTTGATTTGTGATCTTTCTGTCTTTTTAATGTAGGCATTTAAGACTGTGAATTTTCCCCTTAGGACTCCTTCTGATGAATCCCACAGATTTTGATAGCTTGGGTCCACTTTGTCATTTAGTTTGAGGAATCTTTTGATTTTCACCTTAATTTCCTCCTTGTCCCAGTAATTGTTCAGCAGTAGTCAATTTCCATGACTTCGCATAGAATTGAGTGTTTCTGTTGAAGTTAATTTCCAGATTCAATGCAATTCCCATCAAAATACCAATGTCATTTTTCTCAGTTCTAGAAAAAAATAATTCTATGCTTTATTTAGAAACAAAAAAGAGCCCAAATAGCCAAAGCAACCTTAATCAAAAGGAATAAATCTGGAGGCATCACTTTACCAGACTTTAAGCTATACTGCAAGACTATAGTAACCAAAACAGCACAGTACTGGCACAAAAATAGAGACATAGACCAATGGAACAGAACAGAGAACCCAGATACAAAATCATCCTCATATTGCCATCAGATGTTTGACAAAGTAGATAGCAATATACACTGGGAAATAAAATCCCTATTCAATAAAGTGTGCTGGGAAAATCGGATAGCCACATGTAGAAGACTGAAACAGGATCCATATCTCTCACCACTCACAAAAACAAATTCAAGGTGGATAACAGACTTAAATCTAAGACATGAAACCATAAGAATTCTAGAAGAAAATATTGGAAAAACTCTTCTAGATATCAGCCTAGGAAAATAATTTATTAAAAAGACCCCAAGGACAATCACAGCAAGAACAAAAATAAATAAATGGGGCTTGATTAAATTAAAAAGCATCTGCACAGCCTAGGAAACAATCAACAGAGCAAATCAACAACCTACAGAATGGGAGAAAATATTTGCATGCTATACGTTCAATAAAGGGCTAATAGCCAGAATCTACAAAGAACTCAAGCAAATCAACAAGGAAAAAAAATCAAACAACCCCATTAAAAAGTGGCAAAAGACATGAATAGAAGCTTTTCAAAGAAGATAGACTAATGGCCAATAAACATAGGAAAGAATGCTCAACATCACTAATCATCAAAGAAATGCAAATTGAAACCACAATGAGATATCACCTAACCCCAGTGAGAATGTCTTTTATCAAAAAGTCCCAAAATAATAGATGCTGGCATGGATACAGAGGGAAAGGAACACTTATACACTGTTGGTGGGACTGCAAACTAGTGCAGCCTCTATGGAAAATAGTGTGGAGATTCCTCAAAGAACTAAAAGTAGACCTACAATTTATTCTAGCAATTTGAGTACTGTGTATTTACCAAAAGGAAAAAAAGTCATTTTATCAAAGAAAAACTTGCACTAGAATGTTTATTGCAGCATAATTCACAACACAAAGGTGTGAAATCAACCTAAGTACCCATCAATTCATGAGCGGATTAATAAAATGTGGTATATGTACACCATGGAGTACTACTCAGCCATAAAAGAAAATGAATTAATACCTTTTGCAACAATCTGGATGGAACTGGAGACCATCCTCCTAAGTGAAGCATCACAAGAATGGAAAAACAAATACCACATATACTCACTATTAAATTAGAACTAACCAATCAGTGCTCATGTGCACAGATGGAAATAAAACTCCATGTAAATCATTCAGTTTGGAGGGGGGAGGAAGGGATGGATGAAATCATGCCTAACAGATACAATGTACACTATCTGGGTGATGGGCACACTTATAACTTTGACTCAAGCAGTACAAAAGCAATCCATATAACCAAAACATTTGTACCCCCATAATATTCTGAAATAAAAAAATTAAACAATAAAATAAAAACACTGCATGATTTCACTTATCTGAAGTATCTTAGTCAAACTCACAGAAGCAGAGAGTAGAATGGTGGCTGTCAGGGGATGTGGGGAAGGGAGAAATATGAAATTGTTTAATGGGGATAGAGCTTTAGTTATGCAAGATGAATAAGTTCTGGAGATCAGCATATGTAGAGCAGAGTGCCTATAATTGACAATACTATATTGTGCATGTAAAAATTCTATTAAGAGGTTAGATCTCACATTAAGTGTTCTTCCAGCCAGAGCAAGAGTGAGACCTCCATCTCTACTAAAAATAGAAAATATTAGCTGGGAATTGTGGTACATGCCTGTAGTCCCAGCTACTCAGGAGGCTGAGGCAGAAGGATTGCTTGAGCCCAGAAGTTTGAGGTTGCAGTGAGCTACGATGACGCCACTGCACTCTAGCCTAGGAAACAGAGAGAAACCCTACCCCCCTCCCCAGCCAAAAAAACAGTGTTCTTGCCACAGAACAAAGAGGGCACAAGGAAACTTTTAGGGGTGATGGATATGTTTATTATCTTCATAATGTTGACGGTTTCACAGGTGTATACATATGCCCAAACTCATTAAATTGTATACACCAAATACGTGCAGCTTTTTGCATATCAATTATGCTTCAATACAGCTGTTTTTAAAAAAAAGGAAAAAGACAGAAACACTCAGAAAGCCTCTACACCGCAGCTGCTCTCTACCCCAACCACGAAGAAGTGTGTCATGAAAACTAGAAAACTCTGTAGTCATCACTTGCCACTTCATCTTGCTGAAAGGAACCTATTTCCTTTACCTCTACCTGCCTTACCCAGTTCTTCCTTCAGGACTCAGCTTGGACATCTCCTTCTCCAGGAAACCCTCCCTCAAGTGCCCTCTCTCACATGCTCTTACAGTGTTCCGTTCATACCTCTAAGGTTGCACTTAACACTATGTTGCAGTTTAACTTCCTCTCTAGGACCATGTCTTCTCCTTGTATCCCCAGCACCTACCAAGCACAGTGTCTGGCACACAGCAGGTACCCAATTACAACTGTCCATTGAATAGACACTCACTTCAGAGTCAGGAAGACTCTACCACTTACCTGTTTGCCTAATACTGTGACTCTATATCCCCATGTTAGTCATGTCCTCTCATCATAGAATACACATAATGATGAAACAGAATACCAAGAAAGACAGGGATTATGTTTGCTTTTGTATTAACAGTCTCTGATGGCTGCTTTTCAACATAGGCAGGAGCAGAATGGCACCTTGAACTAGTTATCTGTTCTTCAAAGAATCGTTTGAGTATTCTCTCTTATGAAGGATGAGCATGCATCTTTGCTCTGCCAGAAGGTTATAATAGGAATATTTGTGCCTTACCACATCAGACCCCTTACGGTACCCACTGGCAAGTAGAGCTTGTTTCTGGGGAAGAAAATGGACCAATTTTTATATTGCATATTCCAGCAGAGAAGGGTCTGGTCCCCCAATCCTGCTCCCTTATTTAAACTCAGGAATACCCATGAGAGTAAACAAGGGTGTTCCAGAACAATGCTCAAGCCCTCTGGAATAAAATCACCTGTGGAAAGGGGTAAACTAGGCCAGTGATCCAGGCTCAACAAGACTGTGACTTGGGAGTCAGAAGGTCTGGTAATAGCACAATGCATATGATACTAGAAGCCTCTTGGGACCAAGCCATCCTAACACAATGTTGTTAGAGATGCTGTATGGACTAAGGGAAGAGTGATCTTGGGACTTAACTTTGAGGTACACAATGGTGTCTATACAGGAATTTGGAAATTCATCATACTGCAAAGGAAAACATCAGCATCCATGGGCTGCTATAAAACCGGTTTTAGCAACAGTGTCATGGGTTAATATTAAGCAATGTTCAGGATTTCCATTTCCCTCTAATTCTTGCATTAGAAGTAGAAATAATTTTTCCCCCTATTTGGACAGAGTAAGCTTTTGGGGTCTTGGCAATTTTTAAGTGGGTACAGGCCTCAAGGCAAACACTGGACATCTTTCTACCTGGGGTCTTAAACAATTAATTTGATAAAATAAAGGGGATAGGACCATATTTTTAGCTTGAATTAATAAAGTAAGTTATATTGGTTACACTGACGCAAAGGCAGGATCCACACATGGCCCAACTTGAGACAGGAGTGGGCGTTGGCCCATTGAAGAAGCCCATGCTGGCGAGAAACAGGCATCCATCTCTCAGCAGCATGGAACTTCCACCTTCTGAACCCAGAGATTTAATTTATTATCTTCTATTTTAGATTTCCAGATAAGGAAATCTTGTTATGTCCCATTTCCGATGCCAATTTAAATTACAGAACAAAATTTTTAGATACGAAAAATGTGTGACATCTTCACACGGGAAATATTGAAGTATTTCAAACCATTAATGCAGAGGGAACTAGACGGAAGGAAGTGGCTGGCAGTTCCCATGACTTCTCTCATGTGTTGGACAAACGTACCTAAGAAATAAGTGGAAGAGAACTCTTTAGAACCCATGGAAAGGGACAAGCAGTCGAGGGAGGCAGGATGGCCAGTGATGCCATCATGTGTGACATTTACCTCCCACCTGGGCCTTTGGGAAAAGCACAGGTACAGAGACCACACAAAGCAAGGACGTGAGGATGGACTTACTCCTGGCTCACATTGCCGTTCTTGACCAAGTAAGCAAGCATGGATTTTGAAACGTTTGTAGGAGGACTGCCATCGCTAGCTCATTTTGAGAGCAACCCTGCCGCACCAGGAAAAGTGGTATTGCCCTTGTTGAAGTCTGATTGCCTCCACAAGCATGGAATAAACACTAGTTTCTAGTTCCTAGTCTTTTTCCACTAAGATGCTAGACTGTTGGACTAACTGGTAGGTCAAAGTCTCCAAATAACACAACCTTGTCCTTTTCTTTTCTTCTTTATGTGTGCCCAAAATATTCAAACAAGGATCCACATCCTCTCCATCAGACTCATTTCAACCACCAGTAGACAAACTGACAATCCTCTGTAAGATGAGCAAACAGGGAAAAATAATCACCAAACATGTAAAGCAATAAAGCAAATCAAATGAAGGTACATCTGAGGAACTGGAACAAATGCACCAGTAACAGGAGAAAATTTATAGATTTTTAGAAAGTTTCCCAGCATGCATTCTCAAAAGAAGAGTTGAGGGAAAAGCACATACACATGAGACCACAACAAACCATCAAGAAGATACAATAACCTGACATCGGGGGGAAAGAACTACATGGTAATGAAAACATGTAATAAAAACACTACAACGGAAGTAGTGAATAGCAGATTGACCCCTTCTAAAAATGTAATCAGGATTACAGAAGTTCAAAATATTCTCACACAAAGTCAGAAGACATTGATTAATAAGCTAATTTCATGAAAGAAAAAGATAGATGCTCTTACTCTATCTTAAGAGTACAGGGATACAGGATAGTTTTTGTATTCATCATAAGCAAAAACAAAGAAGAGAGAGAGAAGAAACACCTTCTAAAAATTAGAAGAAAATGTCTTAAGATGAGGAATTGATTTTGCAAATCCCAAAGCCTAAAGGCATACCAGGCAAAACTATTTAGACATAACCTAAATAAAATTTTAACTTCAAGATTAGTGGGAAAAAAATGCAAGAATCCAATCAGAACAAAAAAAGAGTGATCTTCAAAGGAACAAATTTCAGATTTGTCTCAGTCTTTATCAGTTGAATTTTGAGGGAGAAAAGTGACCTAAGCATTATATCTACACAAATAGTTCTTTATTCTTCAAAGGCAAAACAGAAAAGAAATTTAAAGACTGAAATCAAAACACTCATGTACTTTTCATTTCAAAAAAAAGCCTAAAGTATATACAGGGTGTCCCAAAAGTCTCTACACAAAGGAAAAATTTTGTAAAATTTTGTAATGAATATTTTTTAGATAAAGGTACATTTGGCTACAATTTCCCATTTTCCCTATGTATGGCAACTTTTGAGGCACCCTGTACAACTGAAAAATGAACCCAAAAATTCAAGAAAAGGAAAATGGAGATAATAAAAGAAAATGGTGATCAGTGAAATATAGTCTAAATAGTTAACATATATATTAAAAATAATGCAAATTTCAAATGATCATTAAGAGGTTATGTATTACCTATATAAAAATAATAATTGTCTACTACTCTTAATTTAAAATGCCAATTTATAACAAAAAGTGGCAAGTGGGAGAACAGTAAAGTTACAGTAAGTGTCTTGTTTTCCACAAGCAGGAGTGGGCTGCAAAAGAGCCAATGTTGCTCTTCTCTTATAACTCCAAGTTCAGAGTCACGGTGTTGGTAGCTTGAAATCTGCCACAGAGGAAGCATTTATACCATGGAAATCAGCAAATGCTACAAATACGGCTTTGTCTTTTTGTTTTGTTTTGTTTTTTTGTCAGAGAGCCACTAATGTCCCCCAGGGTATAGTCAATAGGTAGTGTGTGTGTGTGTGTGTGTGTGTGTGCGTGTGTGTGTGTGTGTGTGTGTGTGTATTGTGGTGGAAATATACATAACACAAAACTTACCATTTTTAGCATGCAATTCAATGACTTTAAGTACATTCACAATGTTGTGCAACTATCAGCACTAACCATCTCCAGAACTTTTTCATCATCCCAAATTGAAACTCTGTACCTGCTATAACTCTCCATTCTCCCTTCCTCTCAATGCCTGGTAACCACTATTCTACTTTGTCTCTGTGGATTTTCCTATTCTATATACTGTGTGTAAGTGGAATCATATAATATTTGTCCTTTTGTATCTGACTTATTTCACTTACCATAATGTTTTCTAGGTTCATCTATGCTGTAGCATGTACCAGAATTTTCTTCCTTTTTAAAACTGAATAATATTCCATAGTTTGTATATACCACATTTTGTTTATCCATTCATGTGTTGATGGAAACAGGCACTCTTTAATACTTGTTGATAAATAGAAAAAAATATGCTTAAATAATTTTTACTACCTAGAAGAGCGAGCAAAGATCAGAAAGAAACTCTGGACTTTCTGCTAATAAGATGCGTGCATTCTCAAACAATTACTTAGAAAATAAAAGATGAGAACATATTGTAAACCCATTATCAGTGAAATGCGTCATACCCCCTCACTGACATGGTCAAGGACTACCAGACTGCCATGCTAGAAGCCCTCACCAAAAGTCTTGGCATGAAAGTTAAATGAATGAACACAAATGCATTGAGCACCTTAGATCCATGCACTGTGCTTGGTATGGTCACATACGTCATCTCATTAATCCTCATGACACAGACACTCTCTGCATTAAAAACCTATATGCACTCTTTGAACCAACACTGTGTACATCAATATCTAAACTTTTCAATGAACTGCCTTCTCCCTGTTACCTACTCTAGGTTGGATTGACAACAATCAAGAGAGGGTGTATAGCTAAACTGTTTCTACGTTCTCATAGCAGAGAAACCAGGCTCTCAAGAATTATTTTGTTGGAAATGGAAGATGAGATTTTCAAGCAATTTCTGCACACTAAGGATATTCGAATTTATTCCACAACAATGCTGGGGAAGAGAGCAATTATTTCTGCTTTCTAGATAAAGAAAAAGGCTTAAAGTAGTCAAGTGACTTATTAACCCAGTCAAAAGGCAAGAACCTAGCAAAAAAAGGACATGAAGTAGAAAACAATTTCACCAAGAAAGGAAAATTCAGTGTCTACAGAAGCAGATTACCAGATGGGCTCAAAGATGTGGGCAGTAAGCAAGTATAATGGTGCTGCATGGCTTCCCCATGGCCTTGGAGCCTCATGGCCTCCACATCCTCATGCCCATGGTGTTGTATGGTCTCCTCATGCCCAAGGAGGTACGTGGTTTCATCTTGTCCCACGGAGATGCATGGTTTCCTCTTGTCCCTGGCCATGATAAGCCAGTGGGGTGGGATTTTTGCCTCATGAATTTGCCTATCTGAGGATAGGGGTTGGGGAGGGCAGTGTGTGGCCTCAAGATATTCAGACAGACCTTACACTCCAAATAGTCACTTAATTTTACTGTTTTGTCTTTTAAATCAAATAAGCCAAAAAGGTGTGAGACGATGTTTCTCAACACTGGCTGCACACTGGAATCACCAGAGCACCTCTTAGAAAATGCTGACACCCAGTTCCACCCAGACCACTTGCAGCAGAATCTACGGTAGAGTAGCCAGGATTGAGAGCCAATGATGTAACTTGCGTGTGTCTGCATCAGACAAGAAGGGGCTACTAGCTCTGCTGTAGCCTTTCTTGTGACTCTCAGAGGAGTAAAGGGCCAAAGGAAATTAACAATAAATGCAAGGACACACAGATGGTTCATAAATTGAGCATCAGAAAGCAAAGCAAAGTGATGCAGGCAACTCCAAGAATACCTCTTCAGCCAAGATTAAACCAGTGATTCAAATCTAACATGGAAATTGGCTAAATCCTCCACTAGTTTCATTTCTTCCACTTGGTTCTTTCTTTTGCCTTCAACTTTGTTTTCTCTCTAGAGAGGATCCCTGTGGATTGTGCCAAACATATTCTGAACGACCCACTGCTGTTAAGACACTTTCTAAGATTCCCCAGCCTCAGGGGGATTATTCAGAGGGTTCCCAGTCCTTTCAGAGGTAGCAGACCAATAAAACCTTGAAATGTATTATCAGGAGGCTGCTGTGACAATATGGTTAGTAACTCATTGTCTTCCCACAAATGGGTTAAAGGAACTAAAGCTCTGAATGGTCAAAGACCTTATTGAACTTAATTTCAGCTGGGTGCCAATGCTGACAGGCAATTTTTTTTTTCACTTCTCAAAATAAATATACAGCCAAGATCACCTGAAGGGTGAAACTCCGTGCTCTGGCTCTCCTTGAAAAGGTGGGAAAGGAAAGTGAACTAGCAACTATCGACTCCCCGTGAAGGCCCTCTTGAAAAGTAGGAGCTGTAGGGAGGGGGGAGGGGGAGGGGGAGGAGGGGGCGGGTATATGCATACACAAAGAGTGCGATGCGCACCATCCGAGAGATGGACACGCTTGAAACTCGGACTCAGGGGGGAAGGGGGACAAGGGCAACATACGTAACCTAAACATCTGTATCCCCATAATATGCTGAAATTAAAAAAAAAAAAAAGAAAAGTAGGAGCCACCGTGGGAAGCTTTGGCCAAACATGGCCGCTGCAAGGCACTACTTGCCCTAAAGATATTGAATTGTATCACCCCAAAAAATGTCAAAGTCCTAGCCCTGCCCACAGAACCTGTGAATATGGGCTTATTTAGAAATAGGGTCTTTGCAGATGATCAAGTTAAGATGAGGTCATTAGGGTAAGCCCTAATCCAACATGACTGTGTCCTTATAAAAAGGGGAAATTTAGATACAGAGACAGACATTTACAGAGGGAGGACAAGGTGAAGATACAGGGAAAATACCATTTTCATGCCAAGAATGGTGCCTGAGGCTACTGGAGGCCAGGGCAGAGACCTGGAATAGATCCTTCCCTCACAGCCCTCAGAGGGAACCACCACTGCTGACTCTTCGATTTCAGACTTCTAGTCTCCAGATCCTTAAGACAATGAATGTCTGGTGTTTAAACCACCCAGTCTGTCGTACTTTGTTATGGCAGCACCAGGAAACATACAGCATCAAAAGAAAGCATTGGTTTAAAACCCTGGCGGACAGTTCAAAGCCAGACCACAAATCCAGAGGCCTAGGTAAAGAGAGGCATTCAAGGTATAATGCCAAGGAAGGCAGGTACCAGGCAGAGCTCACTAGAGATGCTAAAGAGCTGGGGGACTGGACTTGGGGCAATCTCAAAGCCAAAGACGAGACAGATTCACTTTGTACGCATGAGTCTAGCACCACTGTGGGCCAGGCACTGTCCTAGGTGCTGCAGATACAAAGGTGAACGAGTCACAGACCCTGTTCCCAAGGAGCCATGCATCACCTGCCCCACTAGACGACTGTGGATACAGCATGCCAAGATAGCAGCAAGCAAAGTGGTTTAGGAGCACAAGGGGTGGGAGGTGCTCACAGAGCAGTCTGGGGCTTTGGAGAAGACTTCCTGGAAAATAGGATATCTAGACTCAATCTTGAAGGATGAGAAATCAGCAGAGTGGGCCAAAAGAGGTTTGTTTTCTCAAAGAATACAGGGGCCTCTCAGTACTGTATTATCTAGTAGGATGTGATTTATTTTAAAAAGGGGCCAGGCACAGTGGCTCACGCCTGTAATCCCAACACTTTGGGAAGCCTAGGCAGGAGAATTGCCTGAGGCCAGGAGATTGAGACCAGCCTGGGCAACATAGCAAGACCTGGTCCCTACATAAAAATACTTTTTTAATTAGCCAGACTTGGTGGTGTGCACCTATAGTCCCAGCTACTCAGCAGGCTGAGGCAGGAGGATGGCTTGAGCCCAGGAGTTCCAGGTTACAGTGAGTTATGATTGTGCCACTGCACTCCAGCCTGTGTGACAGAATGAGACCCTGTCTCAAAAAAATAAAAAATAAAAAGAGAACAAACATAACCTTCACGCCTCCGCCTCACACACACACACACACACACACACACTTGAACATAAAACAGCACAAGCTTGGCACCTCCAGGGCTGGAGAGCAGGCACATTACAGAGCTGAGTGGGAGTGAGTGACCCCTGTTTACGGGCACATGAGAGCAGGAGAAGGGGAATAAAACCGCACATGCCACGTGGAAACTGGTTGTGCTCGTTCGTGATATATGTGAGATACGCCACACCACTGCTGCCCCTTGAGAGCGATCTGAGAAACAGAGAGGGCTTTGCAGGGGTTCATGACAGCAACTGGGAGCAGAGCCAGAGAAACCAGAGTCGAAACTTAAATAATAAGGATCTCATAGGGTTGGTGTAAGAAATCAAGAAAGAATAAGTAAAGCGACTGGGATATGCCACCCCCACTCCATCTATCAATGTTTGGTCCAATCTGCATTTGCATTTACTTTATCACCTTGTGTCAATTTGGCACCATTATCGCTTACCAATATTCATTTCTTGAAAGCAACCTATGTGGGGAGTGACGGCTTCGTACACAAATGAGGCCGTCTTAATGACTCCGGTGAGTGGCAATCTAATGGGCATCAGGGCAGCTGCAGGCTTGAGCACCGACAGGCGCGGCGCCGGCCTCCTTTGTGCAGCGGCGCTCTGCTAATTGGTCTAGTGGAGGCCTTGGAGGTATTCGCCTTTTTGTTTTCCCGGGGATATTCACGTCTTCATGAGCTTCATGAAAGTGCTCACACGGGCCACTATGAACGGATTCCTGTATAATATAAAACCATCTATTCGGAGCCTTACACAAAACACTAGGAATTGCTACTGTTGTGAGGGTCGTGTCTAGTGTTACGTATAACAGTTTTCTTTTTTCTTCTAAGGACCAGAATCAGAGACTACACCAAGGACCTGATCTGATTCAGACTCCTAGCAGTGGCGGAAGACCCCAGAACGGGTTGGTTAAGGATATTGTCCTAGTTTGGTCACATCCTTTGTGGTCTCTATCTCCCCCTGCTGGCCTGGAGAGGGAGAAGCCGATCTCCAGCACCCCCTTGGGATATGGAAAGTACCAGAAGACAAGACAAAATATGAAGAGCTACTATTTACTACCACTTACTGTGTGCTTTCTTGTTTAATGCTTATAAATTCCTGTAGGGTAAGGGTTATTACTGTCATTTTATATATGAAGAAACCTATGGTCGAGGGGTAAGCCCCCCTACCTAGACACACAGGGTACGGAAGTAGCAGATCCAGGACAAGGAATAAGTCTGTCGGCTGCTATTACACTCCCACCTGTAGACATGGTATAGTGAAAAATACATGTACTCCCACACCAGATCCACCTGGGTTTTGACTTTAATTCCCTAACTTAAGAGCTATATGATCTTAAACAAGTTACTTAAATTTGCTGAGTTCAGTTTCTTCATCTGTAAAATGTGAATCATCACACCTACCTTAGAGGATTGTTGTGAGGGTTAATAACAAAGTAGGCAAAGCACAGGGCCTGGAATACAGTGGCCACCCAATAGATGGAGGTGCTATTTGGGGCCAGAGACGGAGGGTAGACAAGGGTCAGCCTTCCTGTGGGCACCAGTAGCTCAGTGGTTGCTTCATTCAGGTCCCCAGGAGGTTTTAACTCAAAGTGTGAGCTTTAAAAAATACCAGAATGCTCAACTAATGATGCCAACACATCTGAATAGCTCTTTACAACTTATAAAACCACTTTCATATAGATTTTATTTGATCTTCACAATAATGTACCTATAGATGCATAAACATGCCACAATTGAGAAAACTCACAATATACCCAGCATTATACTATGCACATAAAATACATGGCTGGATTTCACCTTCGTAACACTCCTATAGGTATTATTATTTTCTCCATTGTAGATGAGGAAACCGAGGCTCAGAAAGGTTAAGGAATTTTCCAAGAATCACACTGTAGCAGAGCTAAGACTTGCACACTGGTCCATCTGACCTCAGAGATCATTTCTCTCAACCATCAGGCTATACTGCCCTTTTCTAAGTAGGCAGGGCAATTGTTATATTTTCACTATACATAAGGATATTCTGACTTGTATAAGGGTACGCAAGTTGCTTAAGGACCCACAAGGTATGTTTGGCAATTTAATGTAGGAGGGCTCAAAGTCTTAAGACTAGAATAATTTTTTGTTAAGATAAATATAAAGCAACATTGGCACAAGAAGTTTCCAGGTGACAGCTGGACAAGAATTTTGTAAACCCAGTCATAGTTCAAAAGCACTGGTGTCCAAAGATAAATTGATAATAATGGGAAAGACCAATTATTCATTGAAACTAGAATGAAATGAGGAAAAAAAATATTATCTCTTTGCAGAGCTGGCCCAGCACTCTCACCATAAATTAAAATCTATGATAAATCACCAAAAAATTGGATGGATATCTGCAGCAGAAATTAAATTACCAAAGAAAAACTGCACATTTGAGAAATCTTATGAACATGGAAACCCCTAAGAAGGATGGATTTCCTTATAGATTGTTTAATGGATTCATTTCTTATTTAAAATATTTTAAAGAATAAATATAATGCCTCCCACTCATTAACTCCTTTTGAATATCAAGTATTTTCTAAGAACCAGACTGTGAGGAAGGTATTTCCACCCAGCACTTTCTCCAGATATTGTCAAGATCAGCGTCAGACACATAAAAACACAGCAATACACAAACTTACTGTCTAGATACAAATTCAATGAGTTGCAGATACAAGTCCAACTCATAGCCATGGCATATAACAAATCACAGTTTGGTTATAATTATGAAAATTGTGAAATCAGAATGGAAAGGAAGGCCTTTATAAATATGAACTTTCTCATCTTTAAAGATAGCCTAGGTTTCTATATATCTCAAGATCTGCCTTGTATTTAAAATGAACCATGAAAAGAGTACAAATAATATACAAATAACATAATGTGTTCCTTAAAAGCTGTATATAAAGAGAAACATTTTTAAATTACTGGAGAGTTTGCTATTTAAAATAAATCTATAATTTGTCCTCTTCCCTTTGTAAAGTGAAAAATAACTTATTCCTCCATTTTTATGGTTTTATTTTTAAATTTATATTTTTCCTTTTACTGTAAATATTTATATTTCTTCAATCCAGACTGTCCAGGCAAAAAACTGAAATTAAGGAGTTTGCCTTAAACGCAGACTTGCCTGCTTTGCAAGGAAACTTGGTCCTTTCTGTGACCACGGCATGAATGGAGACACAGCTGCCCATTTGGCAGCAGTGGGCAGGGAAGTTGCCTACGTCTCATAAACCACCGTGGGTCACCACAATATAACAACAAGACAAAGGAGTGCTAAGTGTCCAGGAGCTAGAGGAAATCTCTCATTCAGCGTGAGACACTTTGGGGAAGAAAGGAGGAGTCGTCTTGACGAATAATGAACATCCCTAACTCCCAGCCTCTCCTCTCCAAACCTGTGCCGTCTTCTGACCAATCGAGAGGCATGATACCCTACACTCTATACTCCCTTCTCCCCTCGTTATTTCTGCTCTCTCTCTCCCACTCTTGTTGATGGCATGATGTATGTAAGACTTTATCTGCAACCGTGAATCTCTAGGCAAAGAAGCAAACGCAGCTATTTCTTAAATTGTTTCTTGGGGTGTATAGAAACTTGGAGTCAGGAGCAGCTCCCTTTGGAAGAGCCAAAGCAGCTCCACGTGCTCTCCACACCTTAGGTCAGACCATGACCCCTGGAGCAGGCCAATGGGCCCAGCGTGTCCAGATGTCAGAACAAAGCCTTATCTCCCTCCCAGCAAGGATGCTTTAGGAACCCAGCCAGGACAGTAACTTCACCACCAGGAGAGAGAAACTGTTCAGCCTCCAGAGAGTTAGTGCCTTTTTTCTAATTGTATAACATTGTATATATGTTGATCATTATTATTATCTGGAATAAATGAAATAGAGCTTAAAATGGAAATGTCCCAAAGTTGTATGGTGCGCTGTGAAGACTGGACTGGATTCAGAAGGCCTGGGCTCTAACACTGTGTGTACTCCCATGTCCTCAGCTTGGTGCCCCTACCTCTCACTGTCCTCACCTATAAACCAAGGTGACTGGGAGGGTGGCAAATTGGCAGCCTCTGGGCTGAATGCTTGGTGTTCCTCAAAAAGTTGAGATTCAATTTTTTGTCTCAGACCTGGTCCTGCTTCCTACATTTATGATATGAACCTGGCCCCGAAAGCATTTGAGCTTGAGTTTAAAAATCAAGGCTCTTTCCCAGTCTTTAAAAAAAAAAAAAAAACTTCGATGTTTTGACACTGAGTAGCAACAATTAATGCTCCCCCCTTTCTATCTCTACCTGCATGTCTTCTCTTGAGCTGCATTTTGAAAATGAAGAAAGAGATAAAGGAAGCCCAGCAGAAGGAAAGAAAAGTGTGTGTTAAAGCGTGGCACTGTGCAGCATCACGCCACGTTCTAGAACTGCAGGCAACTGAGTGTGACCACAGAGAAGGGAATAGGAAGCAAGGGAAGAAGAATAGAAAAATTGAGGCAAATATCGAAAGGACTTGTGATTTAACTGAAGATCCTGAACTTTGTCCTGAAAGTTAGAGGGAGATGGGAGAAGGGGGTAAGGGCTGAAGTTTTTAACC
>RJWJ010026833.1:0-22702 GCA_004363605.1 Indri indri
TAAATTAGGGCAGGTGACACAGTTCTGAATGCTTATTGAAACTGACTGGTTTGCACCATAATTTGCTGAGTCCAGGTCTACGTGGATGTAGGATAGAAAGAAAAAGTTACCAAAGCAACAGATTTAAGCTGAAAAGCTTGTGAGTTTTCAGGTTATATGCACAGTTGAAGTGCGGATCAGAGAACCAGGCATCTTTCCTTTCTCTTGTATTCTCTGAACCCACTTCCTCATCTGTGAAATCATGGTCATCACAGCACCTCTCTCATGGTGTGATTGAGAGAAAAGAATAGGATAATACATGTGAAGTGATTAGCACAGTGAAAGGCACAGCGTAGGCACTCAGTGAATGTTAGCTCTGATTATGTCATTTGTACATTTATCTCAGTTGGCTTGTGTGAGTACGTGCGTGTGACGGGCATGAGTGTGTCTGTGTGTCCGTGTGCATGTGTGAGGTGGGTGTACTTGTGTGTCCCTATGTGTGTGTGTTTGGTGGGTGTCTCTGTGCTGTGCATGTGTATGTGCTCGGCCTCCAGACTGCCCCATCTAAGCTCCACTGTATTCCGCATTTTCAAAAATTCCCTAGAGGAACTTTATTGGCCTATTTCAGGTAGCCAAGCCATTTAAAGCATAAGATCTTTATTTACTGCAAGATCAAACTTAGAAAAATAAAATAAAGAACAACCAACTAGAAAAAGGTAAGAATACCACACCCTAATGGCACTGAAGAATCATTTTGTCTTTAACTGTATGCTTCTTTGTACTCAGCAATCCTGATTGCTAACGTTAGATGTACGTTCTTGCCATCACCCTTGAAAACAACTGCTCTTGGCGTAAATACTTTCTATATTTAAGGTTAATAATGTCAATCAACCACCCACAAAGAAAAAGAATTTAACACTCAAAGGCTCCTGTGAAAGAAAATGTGACTTTCAAACCTTTACGGGGAAGTTTTGTGATAACACTAAACCTTTTCTCACCTTTTTGGAAAGGTATTTCTAGAAGCAATGGTGAAATTACTGTACTGTTCAAATCATTTATCAAAATATCTCTTGCCTCTGTTTGAAATGTGAGAATGAACTCCTTTAAGCATCTTATTCCGTTAAAAGGATTTATTTAACTCTGAAGAAGTCAGTAGTTATATAGGTAGATTGAGTGTGCTATTACAAACCACCCCCAAAGTGGCGTTTCTGAATAATTATGACAGGCCACTTTCTGTCACTTGCTCACTTTCCAAGAAGGCTGCGTTGAATCATGAAGAGAGGGAAGTCCCGTGTCAGAGATCCAAGGTCAAGTGCAGCTTTGTGACTCAGTAGGTGTTTGATCCTGGACAAGTGACTTTGCCTTTCCTTATCCACATTGTAAAATGTGGAAATACTACCTAGCTTTGAAGCTACATTTGGAGGTTCAAAAATGAATATGTAAAATATCGATTCTCATGACCTGGCACAGTACAGGCTCAGTAATCAATCAACCAACCAATCAATCAACCACATGTTAGAAAGTCTATTGTCTATGCAATTCACATAGCTTATAGATTGTATAGATGGTGATAGGAAATTTGTGACCAATTCTTTATTTTATCGCTAATGCAATTCACAAGGTCCCATCCAACCACCTTCATTCACTGGAATTTTTAATTATATATCAAACAGGAAACTGGAAATATTCCTTCCCAACACATCACATAGGTAGGATATATAATCACAACCTCAGTTGCACCACTTGAATATTGCAGGGGGTTATCAGAAATGAGAAACAGAGGTACATACAGAAATTTATTCAGCAGAAGATAAGAGTTAATGGAAGAATTGGAAAACAATAGCCATCTTCAAACAACATCAAACTAAGAAACATGATTCACTACTACCAACATGCAAATAAGGCACGTTCCCCAGGGGAAAACACTCTAGCCCATGCAGTTGGACATTCAGTGAGGAGCCAGAAGCTTTTGATCACAGTGTTCACACTTCTTTAGTGAAAGGCACTTGGCTTTGAAACTGATTCTCCCAGGCAGGAAGGACAATCTATGTTTGATTGGAACCAGCATGCAGAAAGGCCAGTGTTCCACCACAAGCTGGTCTCTCTGTTTTGGTTTATGCTGGGATGGGACAGCTACTGAAGTTTGGTGATACCCTCTGAGCAGTACCCGGGGTGGTGTTCAGTATACCCAGCGTGCTTCCTACAAATCATTGCTGAAGAAAACTAGAGATCACAGACCAAAAAGAAACCCCCCAAAACTGAAAACACATAGAGACTAAAAAATAAAACCTCCAATCAACCATCCATCTAATTCAAGATAGATTACAGGGAAGAAAAAAATAAAGAAATTGTAACAAAGACTTTTAGTTCAGTGCAAGGCACTAGGCTTCCCCTTAACCTGCCCAGTAGCTGCAGGACGCCGAGGGCCTGGGTTTTCTGAGTGCTTGCTCCAAACAAATAAGAAAGATCTAATCTTCCCGTGGAGCCAGCATGCTCTACAAGCACCAAAAGCAAACTGAGATGAAGACATTCTTCCAGCTACCTTTCTTAGGCCTATAATCCCCAAATCAAACACTCCTTTTCTATGTGTGCTTCTCCAGAGAGCAGTAAAGACAGCAAACAGAGACCCAAGATTCCTTCTAAGGCCTCTGTAGGATGCTGGGTGAAGTCGGCCTTGCAGAGAATCTAAACCGTCCCGTGCTGACTGTGTCAATGTACTTTTCTGAGTCTGCATCACCTACATAACCCCTACCGACATCAAGATGTCTGGTTTGCAGTCTGTCAGCTGCTTCCCTGGTTGTAGATGATACTGGTACACACAATGCCCACATGCTATGGGTTTGCCTCGCAAAGGAGCAAGCATCCCCCTCTCATCTATGGCTGAAGATATCCCTAGGTTGGGGACAGGGCAGAATGTTCTCCTCATTCGAATCCCTCTTTGCCTAAAGCCTCAAACTCCATCCTTTGTTCACAGCTTCTGCCCTTTGAGCAGGAAGGTCAGCTCTGCCCCGGAGGCTCCTTCTCTGCTGATTTCCAGGCAGTCACTTGAAAGAGGCCTCATCTCAGTTAAGTCAATACCCCTTCCTCAAGGTAGTTGTCCTTGGCTCGGGCATGACAAAAGCGGTGAGGCTAGCTTGCCACTTACTGTAAACTGTTGTAAAAGGGAAAGACTCTTAGAGGTATGGAGGACACCCTTTTATGTCTCTAAACTTGACTAATTGTTTCAGTGCTGAGCAGAAGAGAACACAAAACTATAGAAATCACACAATGTGCCATTTGGAAAAAGCTGGACAGCCTTCAAAAGTATTGATTTGAAGAAGGAAACATATTGAGTGCAAATATTTAAATATAAAGAGTTCATTTTCTAAGTGATTTATAGTTCTTAGACATCTGATGAATTATTATTTTCATTTTATAAATGAAGAGTCTGTATCAGCACTACTGGGTTGGGAACAAGCCCACTGCCACTCGGAGGGGAGGCAGCTGCCACTTCAGTCTGGTGGCAGGTGCAACAAGACTCAGCCTTGGGGCCTCCAGGTCCATGCTTAAGTTGGCTGGAGAATCATCAAGCAAGTCTTCTTCTCCCTCCTGTCATCAGCCTCCCCTTCTCACAGTATAGGTTTTCAGGGAAACCTGATATTCAGTCCAAAAGAGCATCCTTGTAGAAGGGAATCAAAATTTTAGATGTCACAATTTGAGCCACTGGAGAAGACAGCCAACGGACCAACGCCAGGGATTCTGTGAGCTGTTTGACGTCACGTTGGTAACTTAAAATTGGCCGCCCTGAGAATATTTACACCATGGTAATCAGCAAATGCTTCAAATTGGATCTCCTTTCTTACCCCAAGAGCCAGTTGTTCAACAGCGAACAGCACAGCCCCGGACAGAGATAGACCAAATGAGATAAGAAAGGCCACAAATGGAGATATTCCATCCTGATCTGGTTCCTCCCATCTGAAGAAAACCAGAAAATTCCTTTACCAGCCAACAAAGTAAAAAGGCAGATCAGATCAGGTTGGTCCACTTTTTATTCTTGGTATCATTGTGCATTTTAGGGTTATTTATTTATTTTTACCTAAGTAATAAATGAATATATTCCCATTACAAAAAAAAATCAAAATAAATAATACAGAAATATATGGGGTAAAGAAACAAAAGATCCCTTTCCATCACCCCACCTTCCCATTCACACTGCTCTCCCAAGTTATTTCCTGATCAGTTTTGTGTACCCTTCTAGTCTTTTTTCTATGAACACACATACACATGCACACACACACGCACACACTTTTCTGTGTTTTGTATTTTTACAGAATCTGGTGAAGGTAATCAAAGATACTATTCAAATCTAAGATCACCAAAACCTCTTCCCATTAACTGAAGCTCATTCTCGTATGAGCAGAGATGATTTCTCCTCACTGTACATTTTACTCTATTACCATTAATGCCTTAGGACATGCTTAGAAAGTTCTGGAATTTTGTCAAATATAAATTGGTATATTTCTGGTTGCAACATAAAATGTCAACTATAATGCTATTTATAGATCTCCTCATGTTTCCAAATATAAATTAGCAACAAATAACTTGAAGAAAATATAATGATAAGGATGATAGACTTAATATGCAAAAATCAATTATTCTGAAATATTTGAGGCCTGCTTTATATAAATAGCTCATAAAATTGGTTTTGTTTATTGATGTTCCAGGAAAACAACTATATATTTGACATGCTGATGATATTATTGAAAATATAATTAATAACCTGGAATAAAATAAAATCATTATCTCACATGATATAAATCATGGAAAACATTTTAAAAACTCTAATCTGCTACACAAACAGTAGCTATTGATGGCATGCATAAAAAGAGATATTTGTTCTCTTTTCTTTGCATAAATATATTATTAAATGGGCTATATATCAAGCATGAATTCCTTATGCTTTGACACATGTTTCATATGATTTTCTCCATGTAAATGTTTATTCCTAATTCACCGAGCAATTGTTATACATTATGCATAAGCCTTCAACTTTCAATATTCAGATAATTTAGAATTTCTATATATAATTTAAATTCCCTACATACAAATGACTGTCAATACATTTCAGCTAAATACTGCTAATTCTCAGTTTATTGAGGATGGCAAGGAATCGGCTTGGCAAGAACAATTTGAAACAACTCATAATGTCCAGCACATCGATGTGGCACATCCTTTTGTGGGATGTGCCACATCTGTCCAGTATGGATTTGAAATAATCAAGCATTATGTTAAGACTGATTATTTCCCTTGTGGCCACGTGAAGTTCCCTGGCAGGGACACATCTTCCATTTTCTCTTTGATGCTTCCATGTTTGGCACAGTACAATCCACTAACAGTATTAAATGAATAGCTGCAAAGGTAATAAACACAATAACCAAACCATTAACTGTACTGAAGTCCATTCAAACATGTAGGGAAGCTTGGCATTTCTTTTATTCAAAGGCTGTTTCCTAAATGTCCCAATGACCACTGGACATTTGTTTCATATCAGCATGCTGCTAGTGGCATCTACATTTAATATCAAAACAGCCTCTTAATCTTCAGTGTGGCAGGTGTAGCTCCAAATCTCATAGCCTTAGGAGATTGAGGTGAGTGTTGATTTGATAGACTGGAGTTTATGTTTTTACCCCGTTTAAATAAGCTCATTCTTTGGTAGCAAGCACTTAGGGGATTCCAAAAATATTTGCAAACATTCCTGTCAGATAGCATCACCGTCACCATATGATTTAAACTAGCATGTATTCATCACACTTAAACCAGATGTCATCTGAGTAGATGAGAAATGAATCATTTACCCCTGACAGCTTGTTTATTTCTGGCAACACTTTCCAGCAGGGATTGTCTAAATGCACAACACACCAGATATGAGGATGAAAGTCCAAATACTGTAGGAAAAAGCCTTCCTTCTAGGTGATACTCCTTCAAAACAGAATCCCTGTCCCCTCAGACCAAGGCATGTGTGGCAAGGGAAGGGCTGGGGTCCTAGAGATGGAAGCTCTCTTTGTCGCATAAGAATGATGAGAATTCCACTGTCCCTGTCACCACTTCCACCTCCCACCTGGAGGATCATTCCTGTTCATTAAAGAGTAGCTCACACTAACTAAAATGTGCCAGGAATGGTGCTAAGCATTTTGTTAACTTATCCATTTAATCTTCACAATAACTTCAGACACAGGTATCTTCTCTACGTTTTACAGCCGAGGACACAAAGATGTAGAAAGAAGCTAATAAATTGCTCATGGACTCCCAGGGATTAAGCAAGAGAAAAATCAGTGGTCCACATCGGGCCTTTTGACTCCAAAGCCTGTGCTAGACTGTTGGGTGTCTCAGATTCTGTACTGATCACCTTAACCTTTCAGAACTTCCTGCACCTTATTTGTGGGATTAGAGAGTTGGGCAATGGAGTAACTAAGAGTCTTTCTGGCTTTAGATTTCTAAAAAACTGTAAACACTTCCCAATCTCTATAAAAGTTTATACAACATTTTTGATCAGTTTGCAAATGTTTGTACCCTACATAGTATAAATAGGCAGCAGATTAGCCTCTCAATATATCTTGATGGTTTTCCAGCTTGGTTAAAATTCTTAGGTAAGAAAATGGCTTGCAAAAGCTCTTTTAGTACAAAGCCTTAAGAATAAAAGACATTTGTACATTTCAGTTTGGGGGCGGGTTAGGACAAATGATCAGAGAAACATTATGTACATCTATGTGCCACAGAGAACTATCATTAGGGTCACTTTACAGTTCCTGAGGCAACAGAATGGCTTAAAATAATGACTCTTCTAATAATGAGGATAAAGCAGGACGGGGGGACGGTGAACAAATTATTGGTGAGGACTGCCGTTCCACATATTAAGGTCTTTTTGATAAATCCTACAGATTCCGGCTAGCTCCAGGGTCGGAAGGTCATGATTCCATGGCCAGTGGAACTGGTGCGTCAACTTTAAATGATATCTCCCCCTGCTTACAGGCCTAGGAAGAGGTGGCATTTAAAGAAAAATATAAAATATCAATGATGCCCCGTGTGCTTGTATCACCTGCTTCTCTCCTTCGAGGGAAAGGCTGGCAAGATGAGAAAACCTAATCCGTACAAAGTTGGCGGCCAATGAAAGACCTTCCAAGAGCTACATCGGAGAGAGGAAAATGTGTGTTCCTTTCAGGGGCTGTTGCAATTTAGTTTATTTCCATCCTACTAAATGTCATAGATTTTAGAATGCTCTTCTTTTTTTCACATTCCACCAAGAACATATCCTCCTTTCCTCTTTCGGGAGATATTCTCTCATGGGAATAAACTGTTAATCAGAAAAAATTTTCTATGAGTAAAAGTTAATATTATGTTGAGTGCATATGGACAGAGGCTGGGGAAGTAGGGTTCAATGTTAGGGCAGTGAGATTATGGGAGAATTTGTTTTCAGGCTTTACATTTCCACTGATATGGCTACAATATTATTTTAACCACAGATGCAGACATTGAGGAGGGAAAAGCTAATTTGACATAATATAAGTTGATTGGCAACAACAAAACTTCCACACGTGGCTCGCCACCAGCCAAAGGTCAGTCCCTATTCTGTGTGCTCTCTGGGATCACCCACGGGAAGGATCTGAATTTCTGGCAGTCTTAAATGTGACAGCAGCCTTTTAGCATGTAGACGAGTACAGTAATTTGGCAGCAAACTCAGGACTCATGCTCACCAGACTGGTAGATCGGAAATAAATCACAGATGTCACACATGTTCTCTTAGAAGGGAGAGAATTGATAAGGTGCCAAACCCCATCACACCCACGCCGTTCTTGTTCCAATTGATAGAACCTCTCACCCTTGAAATTCTGACAAGTACTATTAGAGAGAGAGACTCTGACTCATTCTAACTCATATCTCTTCCTCACTCTTTATCCATCTTTCCATAGAGTGTCTGTCTAAGCTAAGTCTCAGGCTCATTTAATTATGACATCTGAATCAATACTCCATGCTAGCCCCAGCCTGCTACCAGCCTGCTCGGCAGTTTCCAATATCTGTAACAGCCTTTCTAAAAATGCTCACCTTTCATATTGAAAAGAAGGTACCTGACTTCACAGTGGGTCTCTTTATTTTTAATTTTTGAAATCAGTCATTACTTACAGGCCTCACAAGATTTAACATATGTTTTTGAAAAAAAATATATTGCATTTTCCGAACTGAGATTCACTTTCTGCCTCTGAAATGCTAAGCTAGAGACCACAAAAATGGAAATGAAGCCAACAGCAATTTAAATAAATTACAAGCTGACAACAATCTGCCTCGGTGATGTTTTAAATGAAACATATTAACTGCAAAAATATCAGAATGTCTTAGAATATCTTAAGAGACTCCATTTTGACACTGTGGTGGATTTTTAGGTATCTGCGTATAAAGGAACATAGCATGGGGGCAGTTAAGAAAAAAAGATTACACAAAAATGATTTGTCTTAGTCCATTCCATCTGTTATAACAAAATACCATAAACCGGGTAGCTTATAAACAACAGAAATTTATTTCTCAGCGTTCTGGAGGCTTGAAAGTCTAAGCTGCAGTTATGCCCTTAGAACACAGGTACTGGCCTTGAACACTTGGGGTCTTGTTCTTGATCATCGAATCTACAAGCCTAATGCAAATTACCTAGAGCAGCAGTCCCCAAACTTTTTGGCAGCAGAGACTGGTTTCATGGAAGACAATTTTTCCATAGACTGGGGTCGGGGTGGGCTGTGGTGGGTGGAGGGGTGGGGAGCTCAGGAGGTGATGGGCGGCCGGTTTCCTAACAGGCCACGGACTGGTACCAGGGGTTGGGGACTGCAGACCTAGTCTCTGTTTCCTTGTCCGTTAAGCATTCACAGGTTACATATATTGCCTTCGCCCCACCCGAGTCAGACCTAAACATTTGTACCCCCGTAATATTCTGAAATTAAAAAAAAAGAAATTCACAGGGAAAAGAGAGACCAGGGTGTTGAATCTCTAAGTTTGGAAATTCTGTGATTATAAGGGCATCTCAACTGTGTGTTCTTAGGCTTTTAAAATGTTCATCAAGGAATTTTTGGTCCTTTTTATAAAGTGTAGGCCTTTATGTGTTTTACAAGCTACAGGCCTATATGTGTATATAAGGTAAAGTCCTATACACCTTTCTAGGGTATAGGCCTCTGTGAGTCTATACATATGGATATAGGCCTATACATATTTATAAAGTCCTGGCTTCTAAGGGTCTAAAAGCTGCAAGCCAGTATGTTGCATAAAGTGTAGGCCTATATGTGTCTATAATGTTTCGACCTATAATGTTTAGACCTTGAGGTATAAGCCAATGCATGTCTAGACGGTTTAGATTTTTCTAAGCTCAAATGTCTTGATAAAGACCTGCATGGCATCAGGGAATTAGTTAACTTACCTTGATAAGATTCCATTTAGTGTTCTGACTAAAGATAAACGCTACAGTTATACCCTGAGAAATAAAAGGCAGGAACACACAGACAGACATATGCATACACATATATGTAAAATTATTTCCTGGAAGTTTGAGGGAGAAGTCTGTATAAAATATAGACTTAATCATAAACAAGGGGAATTTATTTTATTGTGGGGAATTTTATTGTGGGGAATTTAAAAAGAAAATATAGAAAATCTTTTTAATGAAGCTTTGTAAGCTGCCAAATCAAAATCAATTGGTGACTATTTTTCATGCTCCTACCAAAAAGGAAAAATAAAAAGATCCTCTATGTCTTTCCCCTGCTAGTATTTAGCTTTACTGCCACCAGCAGGACTTAAATTCTTTAAGCTTAGCCTTGTCCTAAAGGAGAAATAGCCATTATGATTTGTTGCCTTTGGGAATGATACGTGATTGATGCAGGCTCAGATGTTCTATTGAAGGAAATCTGAGGACTAATGCAACTTGACAGATGCCCAAAACAATAAATTAATTGCTTACATTTATTATTGTCACTATCTTTTCAAACACTTTGGTTAGACTACTATTGTATATTATGCACCAAAATCTTGTTTCTTGCTCAAATTACTATGGTTATCTCAAAGAGGCAACCAAAACACACACAAAAAAAATCTTCATGAAACACACAAAATATCTTGAAAGTGTTTTTATGGATTGCTGCTTTTTACAGCTTCTAGTAACTAGGTTCTAGCAGTTAGCACAGTGTGTGTCACTAAATAAACATTTATGAATGACCACAGAATAAAACTTTCATCTCATTTACCATATGTGCACATAATAATCTTTTATGAATCTTAGAAATAGCTTTCAAAACACCTCTTAAAAAGCCTTACACATTTTTTGGCTTATAGGAAGGAGCTTAGAAAAGATGAGAGAAGAACTCTATTTTTCTGCTTTTGAACTGATTTCCCATCATTTGCAGATCACTCGACTTTCAAATTTTCACATAAGAAAAGAACAAATTTTCACATAAGAAAAGAACTACAATTATCCAGCTCTGGCTTCTTAAACCCTTGGTTTAGACTTTGCTTCATCCTGACTTCAAATATCTTCTAGGACCATCAAATGTATTGTTAGAATTTCTTTTCATAACCTGATCAGGTAGGAATAGTTTGTCTACTCAGAGCTCCACACAGAGGGACGTTTGGTCAGACACGTCAGCAGTGGAAGTCATTGAAGACAGACTGCCCCTGGGTTGAGATTGTTTTCTGATGCCAAAGACTATGAGGAAAATGCAACCTCAGTTCTTTGGATGAGATATTCATCAGTAGCCCTGTGTCCCTCCGAAGGGGAACAGAGCAGAAGGAAGAGGCAGTGCGTTCAGCACAAAGAGCCCTTGCTCAGGGTAATCATGTCTGTTATTGTCCAAATCACCAACAAGGTTGCTAGGCCAGCCTCTATAAACTGGGACCACTCCAAGCAAAATGGAATGTGTGGTCACATGGCCATTGCTGGCTGGGCAGCCTGCCCATCATTCAGTGTCTCTGGGCCTCAGTTTCCTTACATGCAAAAGGAGAGTAACAATATCTACCTGACCTATCTCAGAGGATTGTGAGAAACTAATGTGGTAATGTTTATTAAAGCACTTTGATAACCTGAAAAGCTATACTAAGTGAAGTTATTACTAGCACTCGTAATGACAAGATAGGTATTATTAATATTGATACTAATATGTGATTAGAAAAGTCATAAAGCCCTAAAAAATCCAAAAGAACTGAAAAAAGGGATTTATACTATCCTATCAGTCTTTCTGGAATATATTTATTTTTATATTATATAGTATTGATTAATTGCTTTATGCTTATATCATCTTTTATATAGTTGTTGTATTGAAAAATCTGCCACTTCTTGAATTTTTTTATTCCTACAGGATGGCCGAACTATGGATATTCCTCAATAGAAGGTAACTGGAAAAAAATATTTACACTCTGAAAGCATCCATGGTGTGTTTAGGTAATTATGTTCCAGATTGAATATTCTATAGCTTCACTTCAAAATGTAACCTGTTAGAGGTCAAAGTTAAATGGATAATCATCAGTTCATGGGGAAAAGATCAGGCTTCTGTCAATCACATGCTTAATTTATGCCAATGGTGAACTTGGGCTGCCAAAAAATGGCCAGTCTTCCAGGTCACTGGTGGAAGTGCCACCTTCAGAACCTGGGGAAAGCAGGTCCGCTGTAGTCAACAGTGGTCAGTCCACACCTGGAATAAACCATCCGGGATGACCTGGAGCCATTTCAGACAAGAGTGATGAAGGTGGTACGTCTGTGGAGGTAGAAATAATTGGGGGAATTTTGATTAGAAAAGGAAGACAGTACCCGGGTCTTTCCAAGCCTGAAGTGCTGTCACGTGGAAGAGAGATTTAGCGTTCCAGAAGGCAAGATTAAAAACTAACAGATTGAAGTTACGGGGACAAAGGTTTTCATCCACGTGTTGCATTTCTTTCTAACATATAGACTTGCTCACAAATAGAATAGGATGCCTGTGAGTGAGTCAGCGAGCTCCTTGTCACTGGTAATGTTCAAGCAGCAGCTGGAATCTTCCACAGCAGAGAGAGGGCAATGAACTAGATCAGGGCTTTCCAAATTGTATTTCTGCATCATCTGCGGAGGGACCACAGATGCTTCTGGGTCATACAGATTAGGACGGTGGGGGCTGCTCAGAGCATGAGGGCTCCAAGCCTACAGCCCTGTCTCACCAGAACAATTCTGCTTCTGTTTGTTGTTGAGTTTTTGTCGTCGTTGTTTTGTGTTTGCTTGCTGGTTTGTCTTATGTAAGGGTTCTGCACAGCATTTGTTTCCGAAGAAAATGGGAGGCAGGAAGTTCTACTGAAAGATCTGTTTTAAAACTGCTGATACCAAAGCTTCTTTACAAGTCTAAGGTTCTATGACTTTATGATTTTAAGCTCAAGGGAGATGTCCACTGTGAGCATCCTCACCTCCACTCAAATTTTCCTGCAGCCCGGCTCTCAGATTAATTCTTGATTTCTATTCTCTCAAACACAGACTGAAAAAAAGGATGCAACTGGGGATGTTTGGTCTTCAAATATTATGTTCTATGCGTAAAAACAGAAGTAAGCTCAAGGGATGTAAGATACCTAAATATTTGATTAAGAAAATTAGTCGACAACGACAAAGCAGGTTTTACTGATAAAATATAATTCAAATAACATGTGGTGGTGTGTGTTTTTTACCTACTTCCGAAACCCATTTTTCAGATAAGTCTAAAAATATAAAGAATAAATTAAAGAACTAAAATGAAATTTGCCTATGAGTCTTCAATTTTGTTGTGTAAAATTTTGAAATTTCATTAGAATTTTCCTATAGATAGCCTGCCTACCTAAACATCCTTCTTCATTTGGCCGACCCCCATCGCCTGGTGCAGCACCCTGGGAATATTTTGTTTACTTATGATTTCTTGGTCATTGCAGTCTTAATGAGTTTTAGCAACCATTTTAAAATGACCAGTTTTAGCAAGCATTTTAAAAACAACCAGTTTTAAGACTCTGGGACTCAAAAACTAGAAGTAGAATATGAATTGACCCTCAGGGCTATTGAATATCTTTAGAAAAATGGCATGAATAATTTGAACATAAAATTTACTTCAGTTTCACTAGGATATCTACAATACTAGTTTAAAAATGAAAATAGGTATTTCATGTGGAGAAATTGGAACTCTTGTACCTTGCCAATGAGTATAAAGGTATCAAATGGTGCAGCCACTATGGAAAATAGTTTAGTGGTTCCTCAAAAAGTTAAATATAGAATTACCATATAAGCCAGCAATTTCACTCCTAGGTATATACCCCAAAGAACTGAAAACAGAAACTCAAAAAAATCCATTGTGCATACATGTTCATAGCGGCATTATTCACAACAGCCAAATGTGGAAACAATCCAAATATCCATCAATGGATGAACTAATCAACAAATTGTGGTATATACATACAATGGAATTTTATTCAACCATAAAAGAAATGAAGTAATGATACATACTATAATGTGGATGAACCTCAAAAACATTATGCTCAGTGAAAGTAGTCAAGCACGAAAGGTCATATATATTGTTTGATTCCATTTATATGCAATATCTAGAATAGGTAATTTCATAGAGACAGAAATCAGATTCATGGTTGTCAGGGATGGGAGGAGGAGGAAATGAGTAATGATTGCTTAATGGATATGGGTTTCCTTTTGGGGTTATGAAAATGTTTTGGAACTAGATAGAGGTGGTTGTCGTATGGCATTATGAATGTATTAAATACCACCAAAGGTTCACTTTAAAATGATGAATTTCACCTCAATAAAAAATATGTAGGAAACATTAATTTTGTGAATCCTCTTTTGGAACAAAACAGCAAATGTCCTTAACTATCAAGAGTACACTAACATGGAGAGTTAAATTTTAAATAAAAAGTTTTGCCCCAGCTTCCAAGCTCAGTGATGGCTTCTGTTGACTGGATTTTTTTTTTTTTTTTTTTTTTTTTTTTTTGAGACAGAGTCTCACTCTTTTTGCCTGGGGCGAGTGCCATGGTGTCAGCCTAGCTCACAGCAACCTCAAACTCCTGGGCTCAAGCAATCCTACTGTCTCAGCCTCCCGAGTAGCTGGGACTACAGGCATGCGCCACCATGCCCGGCTAATTTTTTTTTCTATATATATATTTTTAGCTGTCCAAGTAATTTCTTTCTATTTTTGGTAGAGATGGGGTCTCGCTCTTGCTCAGGCTGGTTTCGAACTCCTGAGCTCAGAACGATCCGCCCACCTCGGCCTCCCAGAGTGCTAGGATTACAGGCGTGAGCCACCGCGCCCGGCCTGTTGACTGGATTTTGGGTGACATCTTTCAGAAAGATTGCTGTGCCTGATCGACGTCCAGCCATCAATGGCCCAGCCATTCAGTTGGTCACACAGTCATTCACTGCCCGCCCCTTAGAGCCTGTGGTGACAGGCTGACCTCCCGCCTTCAAGGAGCCTTCATTCCAGTTGGGAAGATCAAGCCCAACTGTCCAGGTTGTTCTGCGTCACTTCAGTATAGATCCAAAGTGTCTTGTCGCTTCACAGGAGCTCAGTGAGGGACAGAGAAGTATGGGAAGTCTTCATGGAGATGGCAGAACTGGAGTCCCATCTCTCAAAACAGGCGGGACAGTGGTGGCATTTTATGCACTCTTCTCTGACAACATTTATCACACTGAATTACAGCTGTTAACATGTCTGTCTGCCCTTATAAATTGTGAGACACTCGAGGCCAATAACCATGTCCTTGTATTCCAAGTGCCTCATAAGAGAAATGTGTCTGAGTTCTTGGAGAAAAATCTACCTTGCAACCTTTCTTACCATGTAACAGCTAAGGGTAAATTACTACAAGAAGATGCACCAAAACCTGGGTCAAAATAGTAAGTGTTTAAATGGACCAGTGGGTTATCTCACTGACTCTGGAGTGGCTATTTCTGTGGAAGTAGCACTCTGAGACGGAGACCAAAGCTGACTGAAGAGGACAGAGGTGGGTTCACTGTGGAACAAATCAAGCTTAAGCTTTGGAGGCAATCACCTGCCTTGGTCCCTTCCCAGGGGCTGTTGCTAATTTTGTATTCCTAATTTTACATTGTTTTTTTGTTTCTTTATTCTTTTGAGTCAGAGTCTTGCATTGTGGCCCTGGGTAGAATGCAGTCGTGTCATCACAGCTCACTGCAAACTCCAAGTCCTGGGCTTCAGTGATCCTCCTGCCTCAGCCTCCCAAGTAGCTGGGTCTACAGGCATGTACCACCATGCCCAGCTAATTTTTCTATGTTTAGTAGAGATTAGGGTCTTGCTGTTGTGTAGGCTGGTCTTGAACTCCTGGCCTTGAGTGATCCTTCCACCTTGGCCTCCCAGAATGCTAGGATTACACATGTGAGCCACCTTGCCTGGCCTGATTTTATATTCTTTTTCTTAAAGAGGGTCTCCCAAATCATAAATATTGTGCCCCCACGAAAATCTAGATCCTCCATGGATGAAAAGAACCTGGTTGGGTTCATTATGAGAAAATCAAGGTCTTTTGGGAGCAGCGTAGCCTGTACTGCCTAAGAAGATACGCTCCAGAGTCACATTGCCCTGGGGTGACCTTAACCTCATTAATGCTAAGGAACAATACCATCCACTTCATGAGAGTGTATTCTTTTATTCAACTTTATTTACTGAGCACAAATGAGGTGCCTGGCTCAGGACAGTAACTCAACAAATGACCTCTCCACAACAGCTGGAGAAACTGTTGGTTGGAAGGCATACTTTTTATTTACATTTTGAGATAACAGTGTGAAACGCAGAAACTGTATTTTAATTAGTTAGTCTTGTGTATTGCTAAGGAGAAGAGAAAGAGGTTCACAAATCTGGATACCTTTTAGACACGGCCATGAATAAACAGAATTGCACAGCTTGACTTCTCAATATGAGACCTCAAACTGGAGATCGAAAAGCCTCACATTTTTCTCAAAGCCTTCATACTGGGAACATATTTCAGGTGAAATTCCAGAGGGGGGTCTTGATACATAAAGCAGTAGTTGTTCAGCAACTTATTCATAGGAAAACATGCTTTCCCTCCCAGGTTTCTTGTAATAACCAAGAATGCGCATCGCCGGCAGCCAGGCATTTTTCATAGAAGAGGCCCAGTGCCTGCAGAAGCCGTTGCCTCCGGTGGTTCAGCAGAGCCAGAATTTAGCAAGTTGTAAGGCCCAGTGTGTGGCACTTTTGTTTCCATAACCTTTTAATTAAGTTTTTATTGGGAGCTTCTAACTGAATTTTTATATGGCAAAGAGGCAACTTCTCATGTGCTAACAACCTCACTGCTGTGCAGAAACCTGCACACACCAATAACACCATCCTTGAATATATATATTTTCAAACTATATGAGGAAGAAGCCAAATTTAATAAGAACAGGAATTCTGTAGCTCTGTAGAATTAAGAGATGGGTCAGGTTTGTGAATTGGGCCCAGTGTGCTTATCCATATGAATGGAAATGATTTTCTTAGTTTTCTTCAAAATACTTGCTGAATACCTACTTTTTCCTGTTTTCCCTTACTCTTTTTTTTTTTTTAATCTGAGGTTTAATCCAGTACAAAGACTTTCAACAGAAATATCGAATAATTCAGGCTCAAAGTTCTACCTGTACTGTTGAGTTTTACATATTAGCAGCGTGCATTATACGAATTAACATGATGGCATAATCAGTATTTCATTTCCCTCTGCGTGAACGTGGGCCAAGTTTCTCTCTTCCGTTCTTCTCTTTTTATTAATATAACAAAAAAAAGGTCTTTTTCGCTTTATTTCAAATTCAACAAACCACTGATCTCAGAAAAAGAACAGTGAATCTTCTTCCTTCTCAAATGCCGTGTAACCTTGGCAGCCCATGAGCCTCCATCAAAGGCAAACAGGCCTGAAAATAACAATCGTTTCCCATTCATAAAGGCTGCCTTTGACAGTCCAAGAAATAACAAATTACAAGTGAATAGTCCCCAAGAGATTATAAAGCACTTTAATCATTCTGAATCTGTTTTGATGTTGTTTTTTTAGAGTGAAATTATTAACTCCTTTGAGGAGCTACAACCAAGTTTGTGAGTTCGGAGTGTTCCACTTAAGCAGAGTTAGAGGCGGAAAAATCCACCGTCAATGATTTTTTAAAAAATTAACACAGCCAAGACATTTGAGTGCCTCGTATTCAGGAATATACTCTACTATATTTATATTTGCATATAAAAGAGTGCTAAAGAAATACATTGCCTGTTCTTCAGAAGCTTACCTAATGAGGAGCCTCAATATATTCATTCTTTTTTCATTTGTTCTTCATTTACTATATCTAATTAATTCCTATGGTGTTGGTATAGGAATAGGAATATAGTGTTGGGACAGGTATTCCTGTGGAGTTGGTCATGGAAGAATGCACCTAAACCTATGCGTGAAGTGTTCACCTATGAGCATGTGAGGCAAGGAAGGGAGACAGACTAGAAAGGGTTCCCCATGTGGAGAAGTCGCTGTGTGACGGGGTGAGACATTGAAACCGTTAGAGTGGAAGTTGTCAGCGTTGCAAGAGGCCCTTCTCAGTTATAAAATTCTCTGCTTACAGTTCTAGTAAACCACTGTTCATGCAACTGGAACTGTTGCAGTCACTTCCAGGCAGGTGCTGTTCAAGGATTCTAGAATAAGACTAGGTGATAGAGATGCATCAAGGATTAATCAGATGAGCCGTTCACACAATGCACAATCAAAGAGCACCCAATTGTGAAGACTCTTGAACTATATAACTAGATTTTTATTCTGTTTTGATATAATAACAAAGTCCCTAAATGGAATTATACTTAAGACTGAGAAGAGGCAGCTGGTGGTAATGTAGGTATAATTCTATCAAGAAATTCAGGTGGAGCCATGATGCAAAAGTGAGATTCTCAGGTGATTTGATTTGCATACATTTCTACTATTTCCAGAAAATGATGATTTCTGCAGTTATTTTAAAAATAATTCCCATAATTTCTTTCTATTGAATAGGTTTCTTTGTCTCAAATGGCTGTATGATCCCAATCTTACTTTGTCATGCATACTTTATCACAGAAATGGAAAGTTAGCTATGCAGTACATTGCAAAACTCTTTTTGCCTTCAAATGCTCTGGTTCAGGTTACAGATTTATAGGCTAACAAGTCTTGGTTACATCACTGCATCCTGACAGTAAAACAGGAATTTCATCTGCTCAAAAACCAGAGCTGCTTCTGCCCAAGGCATTGAGGGGAAATGCAATTACTTAATGATTAGGGGAACTTCGTCTTTATCTTTCAACATAGGCAATTATTCAGTTTTAAATATTGGGGCACATTTTTATGTTACAGTGTATTCAAGGAGCTGTCTGTAAAATACATAAACTTCAGAAGGCCTTTAGTTCTCCCTTAGATTTTTCCAAAATGGCAAACTAACACTCTAGATCTGGGAGTTTGGAGCTAAGGCATAATTAGAAGGGAGCCTGGCATTGAAAACATTGTTTTTGATGCCATTTTTTTTCCAAGAAGAAAATATAAAGGATATGTTTAGTTACTATTAATAAAATCACAGTGTGGCAATCATTACACTTTCAGATTTAGATGACAGTTACTACAGTAAATTAAAATTCAACTAGAACAGTACTGCTCAATATAACTACTGGCTATTAGGTTAAACTGTATAAAATCTCCATGTTTGCAGATCAAAACCAGTTGAATATTGGCATTTTCACATAATTCAACCAACTAGTTGGATTTAGATAAACTTTTTCATGTTTAATATAGATTTCATAACTTTACAAGTCATAACTGCAGCCGCTCTAATTTAATTCCTAATTGAATGGTTAATTTATCTAGTATGTTATGGGCTTTTTCCCTAAAGAATGTGGTTTAGCACTAAACTCTTCAATAAGTAAGTTTATGTGAATGCTGGATAGTTTTTACTCATGACTGTACATGAGTAGTTATGCTTTGGTTTTTGTCCTTGGGCTAGAGGAAAGCTCACAAATTTAACATCGCCTGGGTTGTTTTTGAAATTTTTGTCAATACGGAGGCAGCCATCTATCACGGCGAAGTCCCAGCTACTGAGAATTTTATTGTTTGATGAATAAAACTCCTCAAACATAGTATATTAATTCTAGAACTCTTGATATTTAATATGTTTGTGAATAACACTTTTTGAACACCCATTGCACAAAAACTTTAAGGATTTGTATCCTTAGCAGTATTTATCACATATAGCACTATTCATGGTACACTCCAAACACCAAACTTAAGCAGTGGGAATATTCCTTGGGCAAAACATAAACAGACCACTGCAGTAGAATTCAATTAGATTAAACTTGCTATTCCTTGGTTCAGTAGCAGAAGAGAGGCAATGCCTGAACACACAGTCACACCACCCCTGATTTGGAACACGTCCACCATGTCTGCCCTTGTAAAGGAATAGAGTAGGGCATGCTTTGTGAATGAGTTTGCATTGTAGCAGAAAGAAGGGAAGAAAAACTTGGCCTTCTCTCCTCCACACTTCCACAAAGACACAAAGTATGCTTTGAAGGTTACAGACAGGAGAAATCTCTCCAGGTTAAGCTCCAGGGACAGGTCTGTGCTTTGTCTTCCTCGGAAACTCACAAAGATTCTGGTGTGGTGTTTAAGGATTGTCAAATCTCTCTTCATTCTGCCGAGTGGCCCAGATTTTTCTAGAAACTCATGGGTCACAGGAAAAGAAAAGCCATGCAGGAGAGTCAAGGCAGAGGACTTGGCCATTTTCCCATTTCTAGGATAGCCAGGAATGCTTCCAATCAAGTGGCAGATGAAAGGAGAAAGGAGAGAGGAGAGGCTGAGCTACAAGTCTTCTCCTAGCATTCAAGTGGGGTTCACCTTTTCTCTCGACTTCTTAAAAAGAATCTTTCCTCTGAATTTTGCATTGTGAAAACCCACAAAACTTGTTAAAATCAAGCAAGCAAAAATTCAAGTATAAAAAGAGCAGCCTGAGGTTCTTTCAGTTTTATTTGAAGTGTTTGCACATGCATGTTTCACTAAAATTTTCTCTTCCTTTGTGACAGAGCAAAGCACGTATTTTCCTTTTTCAATTAAAATATGCACAATTGGACAATATTATCTGTGAACTGCATGATGGTGGCACTTAATAGTTGACTAGATGACAGATAATGATGATACTTTCAATTTACCTTGTTCATTAAAGTTCTCTGCACTTTGTATACCAAATGCAATTGAATCATCTTTTTGTACATCAAATGTAGTTGAATCCTCTTGTAATATGGGTTAAGAAGGAGGAGCTCAGAGGTAGGCAAAGACAAACTCCCTGTCCTGCCGCAATATAGTTGGACAGGGGAAAAAAACCTGGATTATGGGAATTGAAGGAGTTGATGCATGTGGTTGAAAAATTAAATAAGTTTGACTGTAGAAGTGAAACAGTGCCTTGCTGTGAGAAATTTGTGCCATCAGTTTAATTGAGGGATATTTATGTCTAGAATCTTATTGGTGCAGACGCATCCAGAACAAAATTCTCAAAGATAACTGTACAAATGCTATATCACTGATTGTAAAACAAAATTATTATACATGACTTTTTAATATCTCCTAAGAGTGATATAATAAAGAAAATACATTTGCTTTCCAAGAAAACATATCAGATAAGGTAAATGATTCAATATGTCAGAAAAAATTTCCAATAATACTTTTTCATAAAGTTTTTTCATAAAAAAGGCTTACATGTGAAAATGATTTTTCACTTAAATAGATTTACTCTTTGATGTTAATAGACTTAGCTGCTCAAATTAATTTTATATTTTGCAAAAAAATAGCATAAAACATTGGCTTTGTTATGATCTATGAAATTATTTTTTAATATTTCTTTGTACCCTTGAGCAATTTAAAATCTGCAAAGTAATGCATTCTTCCATAGGAAACAATCACTATGGTGATTTGGAAACCTTAATTTTTATATTAAACAAAAGCATTAGGCTTTAGAGTTTATCAAGACAGCAAAATGAAATACACAATTACCTTGAAATATCATCAGCAAGTAATAAAATGCTTAGAGATGATTTAATTGTTTTTATAAAAAATGTAGACTTTTAATCCATTACAATTGGGTGTGAATAATATAAACTAATGCAGGTAAATACTTCAGCTAAGTGCTCTCGGGTGAATCGCAATCAAAATTAAGACCTATAATTTAACATGATAAAGTCACTTCTAACTTACTCTGTTCATTTCAAACAAGAGGAATTAAATGTCATTACTAAAATAAGGCATTATGGAATTACAGCAATCTCTGCAATATTTTATACTCCCAATTTAGTCAGTGTTATACAAAGTTATAGAATTTACCACTAAGAGTTCAATTAAATAATTCTAGAATTTCATAAAATCCTCTCCATAAATGGAAAAACTCATGGCTAATCGACCAAACTGAACTATCTGAAATGAAGATAGTATCAAATACATGTGTCACTTAACGACTGGGATATGTTCTGAAAAATGCGTTAGGTGATTTTGTCATTGTGCGAACATCACAAAGTGTACTTACACAAACCCAGATCGTAGATTGTATAGCTACTACACATCTAGGCTACCTGGTATAGCCTGTTGCTCCTAAGCTATAAAGCTGTACATCAGTGTTACTGTACTGAATACTGTAGGCAAATATAAAACAGTGGTAAGTATTTGTGTATCCAAACATAGAAAAGGTACAGTAAAAATACAGTATGAAAGATAAAAAATGGCCCACCTGTATAGGGCATTTACCATGAATGGAGCTTGCAAGACTGGAAGTTGCTCTGGGTGAGTCAGTGAGTGAGCGGTGAGTAAATATGAAGTTATAGGACATTACTGTGTACTAACGCAGGCTTTATAAACATTGTACACTTAGGCTACACTAAATTTATAAAACAATAGAGTAATTGTGCATGATGTTATCACAGCTACCATGTTACTAGGCAATAAGAATATTTTGGCTCCACTGTAATCTTATGGGACCAACATCCTATACGTGGTCCGTCACTGACTGAAATGTTGTTATGCAGACCATAGCTGTATCTCATCATTAAGTTGCTGTTTTTCAGTCTGGTATCCTAAAATAGTCTTTGATCACTTTCACACTTCTCTTTCTAAATTTAATTGCAGGAATACAGACTATTTCACTTATTAAATACAATTCGATATACTCCAAACTTAAAACAATTACTTTATTTACTGAATAAAAATACTTGAGTGAAAATAAAGGAAAAAAATTGACTACATGTACATTTTCAACTTATCATGTAAATTACATTGGTAAAAAGGTATGTTCTGGCCCACTCTGAGGTATCTCTTTGGTAGCTTAATTCTGTCAACAACCTGGCATTAAGCTATTTTATCTGTGAAATTTCTGAAATGGTTTATCTATAAAAATATACTTAGAGGGCTGATAACTAGAATCTACTTAGAACTCAGGAAAATTAGCAAGAAAAAAATCAAACAACCCTATCAAAAAGTGGGCAAAGGACATGAACAGAAACTTTTCAAAAGAAGACCGAATAATGGCCAAAAAACATATGAAAAAATGCTCAACATCTCTAATCATCAGGGAAATGCAAATCAAAACCACAATGAGATATCACTTCTCTCCAGTGAGACTGGCCTTTATCAAAAAGTCCCAAAACAATAAATGTTGGCGTGGATGCGGAGAGATAGGAACACTCATACACTGCTGGTGGGACTGCAAACTAGTGCA
>RJWJ010026834.1:0-22672 GCA_004363605.1 Indri indri
TGCTTTTAAATTCTGCCTGCTAATCCCTTGCTACTCTGCTTTTCCAAATCAAATTCAGTCAGACTTATCTAGCTCTGTCTGAATGTGTCCCTTGATTGAATGATGTTAGTTCAAGAAAAAACACTCAAATCAATTTAATGCAAATTTCCATTCACAGCCTGGTTGACCCATCAGGATACTGACAATAATAGATTGGAGTACTTAATTCCTAAGGCATATGACTCATCGAAGGCTTAGTAATCAATTTCCATTGCTGCAACTGCATAATTCGTCTTCAGTGCTCTTAAGCTCTGGAATACCAAGTGCCTGTTCATTTTTTTTAAGGTCTACACATTCTTTTCCAAATAGCAAAGCCCTTTCCGTGTCTCTGCAATCATTTCCTTATCTAAATTTCCATATGCCTCCCTGGCAAGGTGTCCCACCTATGAAGGCTTTAGATCAATAAAAATAATTGGCATGTTTTGCCTCTAGTTGCAGATGCCTGAAATAGATTACATGCTGCTCTGGCAGACAATGGAAAGATGAAATAGAGGCTGGTCACTGCCTCCACCCACATTAGCAATTAGCTTTCTATAGGACAGCCAGTAGGGATTCTTATAGTTTGAACCCCATGTCCCAAAGGTGTACAACCTGTTTTCTTCTCTAAGCACTGAAGGGAAGCACACACATATAGGCAACAAGCAGATGTCCTTTCCATTTTATGAAAGGCATGCTATGTTTCATCCAGACTGTATCTGCATTTGTCATTTTTTTGTGTCTCTTTTCTTTTGACAACAAAAGCATCATACTGAGATCAGATAATGCCCTGGGAGTTCTCTCTGGCAACCAGGTAAGGTTTTGCCTCAATTCTTGAATCTATAGGTAAGAAAATGCGTAAGAAGTTAGGTCAAATATATTTGTAGAAGAGAATCGATCACTGGACTTTCTTCTACAGGAGCTAAGTCCTTGCCCTTTGGTTTTGCCGAGGGCAGAAACTGAATCAGCCATGTTTCCTCTCTGCAATCGTGCTCCCAGGTACAGAAGACCATATGCCCTGCCAAGGCATCCATGGGAGTGGCAGTGGATGTTTCGTTCAGGGTGATGTTCCTTTCAAAGCAAACAGCGAAAGTATTAAAGGAGCTGATTATGCCTCTGAAAACATAATGTTTATTTCATACTCTTGGCCCTATCTATTCTAATGTAAATCGACATCCTTTCATTTTATAGTTGAGGAAACTAATGCCTAAAGGAAGAATTAGAATAAGACTAGGATGTTAACCAATCTCTAAGCTTATTCTCTGTTCTGAGTCAGTAGGGAGAATGTGAGAAGGTTGAAGAAAGTACTTCCAGAAGTGTGCAATGAATAAAAGCACTTCTTGACTTTGGTAGATGTCATTAGCAGAAAACATTCTTTCTGTAACCCAGTGTTTACTTAAATTTATGTGTGTAAATATAGATGTACATAAATTATATATGTTAAATGTATGTATGATGTATATAATATTCTAAGAATTTAGCTAGGAAAAATTCCTTCCTCATAAAGTTTACAATATAAATACAAACTTAAGGAGATTTTTGTGCTATGTATTTGTATTTGGTGATAAACGAAGCAATGTCCTATAACAGTGGTCCCCAACCTTTTTGGCACTAGGGTCCAGTTTCATGGAAGACAACTTTTCCACAGACGGTGTGGGGAGGGAGGGATGGTTTCGGTATGATTCAAGTGCATTACATTTATCGTGCAATCAAACCTCTCTGCTAATAATAATCTGTATTTGCAGCCACTCCCCAGGGTTAGCTTCACCACCTCAGCTCCACCTCAGATCATCAGTCATTAGATTCTCATAAGGAGCACATGACCTAGATCCCTCTCATACGCAGTTTACAGTAGGCTTTGCTCTCCTGTGAGAATCTTATGCCACTGCTGAACTGACAGGAGGCGGAGCTTATGTGGTGATGCAAACAATGGGGAGAGGCTGTAAATACAGATGAAGCTTCACTCACCTGCCTGCCGCTCACCTCCTGTTGTGTGGCCTGGTTCATAACAGGCCATAGGCGGATACCAATCTGCAGCCCAGAGATTGGGGACCACAGTTCTACACAATATAGTAATTTAGCAAACACTGAAATGAAGATTTCTTATGCAATTACAAAGCCAAAGCAAATTTACGAACTGATTTTAACACCTAAATAATAAAATGCTAGTTAATAGCATTAATTTAAGTAAATTTTTGGCTAAAAGAATAGTTCTATTATTAACCACATTAACATTTTTCACTTTCCTTCTTGGTTCTTTGGGATTGAGCATGATGGACCATTATTTGTCATTTTAAGGAAAAACGACTAATAATAAGTTTATTTTAATACTAGATATGTAGTACATTGTAAATTCAGTGGTTGAAACATCATGAATTTGTACATATTAAATATGGGGTTGAGCCAACACATCTGTTTGAATATGAGTGTGGTACTGACTATAATATGCACAGCTTCATTCTTTTGGTTTTGTGTATCAAAATTGATGTTCCAACCTGAAGATGTTAGTCTTTAATCTTAGCAAGGAAGAAATTAACATAGTCAACTACACTTTAAAATCACTTAAAAGCCTATAAAGTACAGAAAACCCAGAAAAATTTATATCAGTAAACAACAGGAACAAAAAGATCCTAAAATTTTCCAGAAGGGAAATATAAGTCACAACAACAACAACAAAAAAAAGGAAAATGAGAATCAGAATGTCTTCAGAATTCTCAATGTCAACATTAGATGTCTGAAGGCAATAGAACAATGCCTTCAAACTTCCGACAAAAAAAAAAAAATGTTGTTTTACCCTCACATTTCATTGGTCATTTATATAGGCAGAGAAATCCAGGTTGAAAAAGACATTTTCAGACCTGGAACTAAAATATATCTCTCATGCACCTTTCCTCAGATGCTACTGGAGGAAGATGCATTCCATCAAACCAAGGTTATAAACAATGATGACGATAACAACAATAAGATATATGATCCAGGAAAGAGGAGCTTGAAAACTAGAGAGCAGAGAAGGAAAGTCCCAGATGAGTAATAAGTCATGCCCAGAGAATAATCAGTCTTGACGGTGCTGAAGAATAAAAGGCTTGCAAGGGGGCAGTTATCTAGGAAATAAAGGGCACAATAGATTTGAATTTTGGCATTTGGAAAAATCAGTTGGTATTTGAAAACTCGCTTGACTTTTTAGAAAATAAATATTTAGAAAACTAAACATTGAACAAGAAGAGAATCTTAATTACAGTATACTGCCTGGCTCAGCAGAGAGCAATATTTTTATAGTCGTATTGTAAATGTTAGTTTGATTTAACAAAAAAAAATTATGATAATTATGAGAGTAGGTAGACTAAGGCCAAGGCTGGACTAAATCATCAACATCTGCAATAGAATGTAATAGTCCAACTGATAAATCAAGAAATAGAAGCAAACTCATGTTATTTATTTGTACAGAGGTAAATTCCAGATACAAAAGCCAACAGTTGAAAGTGGTTCCCTCTAGGGAGCACCAGTAGAGTGGGAGAGAGAAAGTAGAGTAAAGGATCATTATTTTTTTCTTAAGTCTTTTAGCACTATGTGACTTTTTAAATCCATGAATGTATTACTTTGATTGATGCTTTATTAATTAATCTTAATGGAAGACATTCTGATTGAAAGGATTCCGCAAGTACTGAGTAGGATGAACAAAATAGGACTCATACCTAAACGCACACTGAGAACTTTATCATCCTTAGATTTCTAAATCATACCAACTTTCAGGAAGAAATTCCTTGGTAAGTAATAATCCTGCTTGGTATCAGACTTTTTCAGCAACGACATTTATTCATTGTGTTTTGTTTTGTTGTTGTCTTTGTATTCAGTGCGTCAAAGTTCTGAATGAAATTTTTTGACTGACAGCTTCACACGTGAGTGATAGTTGATTGTGTGTAAATTTAAAAGTCGGGGTCCTAGTAGGAACAAGCTGTCATACCCGATGAGGTATTTTATGAATAGTCCCTTTATTAAACTCTCCTCATAGTATGAATGGGGAACAGGGGAAAAAGGGAGGGCAAATGTACAATAATCTCTGTGTCTAGCAACAGAAGAAGACGTTCCACCTGCCAGCATGAAGGATCATTAAAGAAGGGAATAGTTATGAGAACCCAGAAAACTTAGGCAGAAGGAAATTAATAGGATATATTAGACCTTAACACTTGGAAAATTCTCCTTCAAGCAGCAATGTTTCAGTAATCTAGTTTCATCTACTTCTGTAAGAATCCATTCATATTAATTGGCTTTAAAAGAACATTTACATAATATGATAAATGCCATTCATTATCTGTGGGTTAAATCTATAAACCAAAGCATGGAAGACTTAGTTATGATTTATTTTTAAATCAAGCTTTGACATTTACAATCTTTTTTATAACTATAATTAACAGATTTCATAGAAGAGGTAAGAGGTTGGATAAATTTAGTAAATTCTTCATCTTTTCCAACACAGAGAATAAATCCTGTCTACATACTCATTCCTTTATTTCTTGATTTATCAGTTTTAAAGTTATGATGCAAACCATAGAATCAGTATTAAGTTATTGCTTCTTGGTGGTAGAACTGGAGCTGGGGAAGACTTGAAATTCAAATTTTTATACCTTTCTATATTATTTGAATAATAAACCAATATATACACATGGCAAAAACAATCAATATGGGGAGACCAGTGAGAACAGCTTTGCAGTTTTCCAGGAGAGAGATATAGAAGGCTGAGGAGTACTATAGACCAAGCCAGGCACAGGCAGTTTCATTTGCTTGATGTCTCCAAATACTGCTAGGATTTTTTTTAAGTTCTCCTAGTATCCTTGTCATCAGTTTCAGAGGCCTTGGGGAACAGGAGCAGAAGGAAGATAAAATTCTGGATTTATCATTGTTTTAACCTGAAATGATCAACTAATTCAATAACTTGTTTGAGTTTGAAGTGTTTAGAATATTTGATAACTCATACCTAATGGGAACTCAATAAGTTCAGTTTATATATGTGTGTATACATATATATTTGTGTATTTACATATATGCATGTATATTTATACATATGCATATATAAAGGATTGCGTGTTTTCACATTTGTTGTAGCCTATGAACTCCTTACCTGTCACCCTGTTACACTTAGAAAATGTGACTCATCACAGGGTGGATGAATCAGAATGAATGAATGGAGGAGCCAAGTGAACAATGCAAAGGGCCAGGAAGAAAACATAGAAGACTGACCTTCATACGGAAGCAGTAAGTATGATAATGCACCGGACTAGTGCAAACCTGGTAAGCATGAGTTTATTATCCCTTCTTATCATATAAGGCCCAAAAAGCTCGTGAAGGCAGCAGAGGGAGTAGCCTTCTCTTTTTAATGATGTGTATGTAAGTTTCTTTATACATACTTCATGAAAGCAAGGCCCTCTGAGAGCCTGAGGAGTAAAAACATTACTGATGCATGATTTAGGAAAAGTTCATCTGCTGTCTACTCACACACAGCCATGGTGAAGAGAACTGGATTCCAGTTCTAAAAGTATTGTGTTGGCCATGGAAAACAAATTGTGGCCTGAGAATGCTAATGCCTGTCAGCTACTGTACTACCTAGAAATGCTTCCTGCTACAAAAAAAAAAAAATCAATGTATAGGTTACTTTGAAAATGGAGGTTGGTTTGTCTCACACAATGAGAATTCTCAAGCTAAGCTCAACATTGATGTCATGGGCCCAGGATTTTTATTCATCCATCATTAAAATGTTGGATTTTGTCCACAAGTTTTTCAATTTGTGATAGCAAGATGGCCTCCAGGCATCTCATCTGAGTTCCAGACAGAAGAAGGGAGAAGGAGAAAAAGACCTATTGCTCCTAAGGCTTTGCTGAGGACGGCTGCTCTTTCTGAATGAAAAGGATAATGTTTTCCAATAACTAACACGTTTGCCAAAACTGAGTTGTTTTCCCTGTCCCCCTTCCCCACACTCACATCTATCTAAGGAAATAAATCCGTGAGTGGTTTAGACAAATCATGATTTATCAGTAGAGGTAAGAGCCTAACCTCCTTGAGATCACAGATGGAACACTATCTGCTCCCTGAAAACTAGGAGTTCTTTAGGAGGCAAAAAGACATAGATAGGAAAGCAATATATCTTCTATACCTCCCTCCTCTACCAAAGGGCTGATGAGAAAATATCTGATATTCTAGTAAAGTGAATTAAATGTATATGTAGGATTTTCCCCATTTAGTTTTCTTTTATGATTCAGGATCCCAAAATGAATCTCTAATGGTAATTGGTATTAATTTATTTATTAAAACAGGAACATTTGAGAAGGGCAATAGTGTAGCTGACAGTTAGCTGGGGGTGATGTGGGTCTCTGGAGTGAGCTGAGAGGGTCTGAGGCAGAAAATTACAGGAAGGGGAGTTAGTAGAGTCAACATAGGTGAATGCTAGAGAAATTTCTTTGCTTCTTTCTGAAAGGGAATAGGCAGCTACTACACGCTATCGATAATGATTTATAACCCCTCCAGGAAGGAAGAATATCAGTTACACAATGCAAAGCACCAGTAACTAGTATTGTTTCAGCAAAATCACACAATATTTTTTTTAAAAAGGCAAATATGGCTATTGATAGAAGTGTCCAGTATATCTATGGCTAGACTAATAGCATTTTGCTGACAGTGAATCTCTTTCAAAATCTAATAGCCACCTGCCATAATTTTATATGTGAAGTCAATGAGATTCAGGATTGGAATTGTGAGCTTTCAGAAACCCCGTATGTAATATTTTTCATTACATTAAGTTATATGCAGAGAGATATAGGGGTTTTTATAATGCTTGGTAAGTGCAGTCTTGCTTTTTGATAGAGTTTCAACAATAGAACTAGTTTATTACACCCTCGAGCTACATCCCTATCTGATATGGTACAGTAATGAGATTTTTAATACTTATTAACCTCATGAATTTTGCAAACTGATAAAATTGAAAGAAGGAACATCTATTGCATCACTGAGACTTATTGAATGACTCTGTCTAATATGTTAAGAATGTTACTGCTGCCTCCCTTGGAAAGCTTAAAGAATAATTTTGAACTATTCCTCTTGATTTTCTTTTTGACAAAAAAAATCCTTTGCACAGAAAGTGTCATTCTTTGAGTCCAACTTGGATACAAGTCTTGAAACAAAGCTTTAAGTTCTTTAAGTTAGAAATAAACCTTCCTTTTTCAATGACTAACAAATTCTTAGTTAGTGCCAAAACAATGTTTAAAAAAAGTATTTTGCATAAAATGTTAATGTGATCTCCTCCATGTCTCAATTAAAAATTTTACAATGAAAGAAATAAGACTTAGATTAAATAACATTCAACATTTGAGTACTTATGATGTGCCAAGCACAGTGATAAGCGATTTGCATAAACAACATGCTCACAACAACCCTAAGAGGCAGATATTTTTAAACTCCTAAGCCTCAGTTTCAGTATGTGTAAAATGGACATATTTAATTTTATTAATATCCTGTGGCACGAGATAATAAGTGACAGAGCCCAGAATGTGTCCCTTCTTGAAAGGCTCAGCCTTCTCGACCTCACCAATCACTTTGTGCTCATACCGTAGACAGAAGACCCCTTACCTCATCTGTTTCTCTCTATAGACTTAGAAAGGGAACTTTGCTTCTTAGATTTCATAGTTTGGGCCAGGAAACCAAAAAATGGATAAGCAATAGGAATGGGTATAAATTAATCTGGCCTGGGGTAATCAAGAAAGGATTTACCGAGTGTACCACACTCCAAGAGCCTTAAAAATGAGTATTTAAGAACAAGTTAATCTGAAACATTCTGCACACTACCTACGCTATTGTAAGCCTGACTGTACGAGCTGTCTACTTTTTCTTCTAACTAGTCTGAAGCAGAGCTACCCAATAGAGCTTTGTGTGATAATGGGAATGCTCTGTATCTGTGATATCTAATATGGTACCCACTAGCCACATGTGGATATCGAGCACTAGAAATGTAGCTACTGTGACTGAGGAACTTTTGATTTTACTTACTTTTAATTATTTTAAGTGTAAATAGCCATATGTGGCTAGCGGTCCCCATGTTGGGCAGCACATAGCTAGAGTTTTTCAAATAGGGCCAATTTGTATACCTTGTACCTTTAGACTAGAGGTGGGATGGATAGAGGGATGCTTGGGTGGAAAGTAATATGGGTATGAAGGGAAAGGCCTAAAAGCAGGAAAATTTATATGCTCACTAATGATTCACAATTTTTACCCTGAAGGAAATAATGGCTAGTGAACAGTATTTAACATTATTCTTTTTGATTCCTATAGAAACCTTCTGATTATTATATGCGTGGATAGAGAGACAGATGATAGATATACAAACAGAACTTGGTTTAAGCAAGATGTTGAGCAGATGTTTCATTTATTTGATTTTTTTTATCAGAAGAGAGCATTTCGTTACATATCTTGCCAAGTGTTAAAGAGAAAATTATTCTGACCCTTGTTAAAACAATACTATTGCAACAGGGGTGTCAAGACTATCACAGTAGAAGGGAGAAACTGAGCTCCACTCTGAATACAGTAGAGACAGCTGGGGATTTATAGCCAAGGAGCTGGGCTGGTAAGAGGGGATATCAAAGGTAGGGAGATTTTTGCTAAACCAACTCAACAAGATTCTTGCTGAAGGCAGGCCAGAGTGACAAATTATCAAGTAGGGGATGATGGAGGATGAGGAATTTGATCAGATGTTGAGGATGATCAGATACCAGGGGTGGGGAGATTCTTGCAAAACTGACTTGGCAGGATTCTTGCTACAGCTGGGCTGGGCAGGCTGCAGACAGGACAGGGCCACGGTGGAGGCCTAGTCAAGAAAAGGACGCAGAGGAGCCTGACTAAAATTTGGTCAAGCAGAGAGTCTTTGTCACAAGAAAAAAACACACAAAACAACTAGTGCTGTGACTCTCGCTGGAGGAGTAGATGACAGGTAGCTCTCAGAGATGTTTAATTTCCTCAAATAATGTGAATCATGATGTAATCTGAAATTCCCTTTCTCCACTCATTCCTTTCAGCCGTCCCTAGAAGATCCAGTAGACCTAACAATTACTTAAGAAGGAGCAGCCCAGAGAAGGGTCATAGGGAAAAACACAAAAGGGTGGCATGTGTGTTGTAGAAGTAAAGGGACATCCATCAGCCCTCAGCCCTGAGGACCAGAATTCTTGTCTGCTGCCAGAGCACTTGCCCTCCTCACGCTTCTTTACCACAATTCTTCTATTCTTTTCTGGTCTCAATAGGTTGCTTTGCCCCTGACTTGTAAATTTGAGATGGAACTTCTTTGCAAAAGGAATTAAGGGTCCTCACAGTGAGCAAGCAGAGGGTTGACAGGACCATAACACAGACAGGACCATAATACATCCGGTCCAAGGTCAGGTTCACACTTACTCCCACAGGGACTCAACCAGGTGAGCACTATAGTTGTTCCAGCTGCCTGGGAGCTCCAATCTCCTTGTCCTGCTGGTTTGCTTGGGGCTTGTCTTCCTGCAGCACCCTACTCCTCCCTCAGTGACTGCCAGCTTGCTTACCTTTGTGTCACTAGAGCACCTAGCACATAATGCTAATGGAAAATGCCATGAGCAGTGAAAAGCTTATTTTTATAAAAAGTTGAAAGAAAGGAGCCGTGACTGTCCACCCTACTCATGCAGCTTCGGCATGCCTGCATGTTAAGGTTGTCTGGCGCAAGGGAAGCACTGAAGGATGACCATCGGAAACCCGCCCTGTCTTGCCCCAGCCTCTGAGCAAACCTCCCATTTCTGATTCCTCCTCCATTACCGACTCAGCCACTGTTGGCTACAAAATTGACTACCTATCCCAGCTGCTTTACCACCTCTAATATTAAGTTCCTAAAAACTTCCTGGCCACTAGTACTGGCTCATTTTAAAGAAGGAGACAAGCTGCTCTTGTTTTATATTCCCCTGCAGAACAGCTTAGTGTACAAGGTTAGAGATTAATGGATGGAATATTCATTTTCTATAGCAGATATTCATAAACATAAACTCTCATAGGATACATGGGGCTTTTCAGAAAGCTGTTTAGAATACTTTGTGGTAACTCGTTTATACTGAAGCCAAGCTGGTGAGGATAAATAAAATATTTGAGGCTATATTAAAACCTAAAATCTTTATAGGGTGATACATAAACTTACAGTGGATATAAAAAGAATTTGGTTTAATTGTGAATAATGGCTTGGTAGCATTGTAATTTGGGGTAGGGGAGGAAAAGGCTGTAGTTCAGAACCAGACCTATAATGAAATAGCTCTGTATCCCCATTTTGTTCAAACATTAAAACAGGCGGTCAGAAAAAAATGCAGAAGCCCTGAGCAAGATAATGGGATTTCTCTTAATTTGATTTGCTATGGAGAATGCTGGCCTATTTAATACATCCATGTGGAGTTGCTGTTTATATTTTGGTTTCTAATTAGCATAGTCATTCTGAAGCCTCTAGCTGACTTCCCCTTCCATAGAAATCTAATTCGGCCTTGAGGAGGGTTATCAGAGCAGCACAAGGAGCACAAACAAAGGGAAATGTCTGCCAAACAGCAGGCGGGCTTAATGCATGTGGGGCTAGTGCCGAGGCCAGCAGCCAGACAGGACCTGATGCTGCAATAGCAGGAGGGGAGCGCCTGGACATCACATCGATCACCATCTCCCGCCCACCCGACCAAGCCTGCTTCACCCCAGCCCGTGTTGCCCGGCCAAGGCAATTTCATAATAAAAAAGGGATGATATTGAGGGATGTGAAAGCTATAAAGAAAAGATTTAAAATTGATTTTGAAAGTTTCTAAACTAGGCCATTGAATGGATGGTCTGTACTGAAGTAAATGTTTAGTCTCCCTCCTAAAACTCCTTGTAAAGAGTGACATTTCAATTTTCCGTGGCTTTGGGGAGTTTGATTTTTTAACAGCTCTACAACTCAGCCTTTGAGAAGCAACCTCTAGCAGTGATAATAAAGTATACTGAGTGGGGATGTGGACAACATTGATAAAGAGGCACTAATCCTTATTCTCTGTGAAAAATAGTCCGAAGGCAGATTCTATCCCAAAGGGGAAGAAAGGAGAATGCTAAACATGACTAGCAGTGACCTATTTTTCACCAAGCAATTGGAGCTCGAGTACATTTTGACTAAAATGTTGTTCATGGAGAAGAGCAAAGGACTTAAACTGTTTATAAAGGGCATTGAAGTACAAACTTAGAATTTGGTGATGACTCTATAGAAGAGAGATAATGAGGTTATTTGGAGAAAATTTAGGGGGGTCTAATGACATCGATCTGGCAGGTCCTCTGTGGGATCTACATTTGTAATTGATGATTTGTCTTAACTGGTTTCTACAACCTTTATAAAGTTGGTAGAAGTAGGTTTTAAGGGCTCAGAGAGCCTTGTTCATAAAGGTCTACAGGAGTTCTGATGAACATAACTTATTGCAAAACTTTCCCCACTGTGAGGAGCAGAATGTTAACGATCTGAATCTGTTCTTCAGCCAGAACAGTGAGAATTACAGCTCCCCCTAGAACACATTGAAAAGTCTCTAAAATTAAACTTTAAAAAATGCACTCCTGTCACATTTGGTATATTCTATTTAAATACATGCCCGTCAACAATTTATTGTATACTGACAGTGGGAAGAGTTGCAGACACATGAGTTCCACATATCTTTGAGAAAAGGAAAAATCAGAAAGATACGTAGATTTTAAAAATTAAAAGAAACTTTGCAACTCATGGGAATTTTTTTCGAAGTCATGAGGGCAGAGAGAAGATGTTGCTGAAGAAGAGAGAGATGCAAGCGTCTTTCCTAGACATTTCTAAGTGGAGGTGGACAGATTTCTGATGGAAGAAGGTGAGAACCATATCCAAGACTTTTGTCCAAGAAAAGAGTGGTAATATGAAGAACTCTGCTGAGAGTTCAAAACTCTCCTCTAGTTTTGGCGCATTTACTCTTTCTAGCCTACCCTGCTTCAGAAGGAATTTGCTTCAATCTCACAGTCCAGCTGCCCACTGTTCTTGGCATCTCTTTCTTCATCTGTCAAAAATTGGTTGAACAATTCTCTCTAAGGGAGGATGGCTGTCTTCTGGGGATTTCTCTTTTCCACTTAATCTCTGTTACAAGTTACAACGTCTCAGGGGTCAGTCCTGGGCTCTCATCTGTTTGCTCCTCACACATTACCTTAGAAGATCTCTCAATAAGTTCAAAAACCGTCTACAGGCCACACACCAACCTTTGAGGTACCTGTAAATATATAAGCCAAATGCCAATGAGGTGATGAGATAAATAGGTCTGACTGTCAGAAGAGGTTTTCATACCTAAAGACAATACACCTAGAATGGAATTCATAATCTGCTCTGCCAGCCCCTAGTGTCGATACTGTAAACCTGCTCCTCTAGATTCCCAGGCTCAGCAAGGGACAGCAGCAGCCAGCCTTGCTACATCAGGAACGTCCACACTTGCTCTCTCAGAGGAAGTCTTGACAGTTTCCCCAAACATCTGGGACCTTGTTTACGAACAATTCATAGCCACCACCTCCGCCCCCGCTCACCAATCCAGGCTACATCACCTCCCATCTGGCACACTGCATGGGCTCCCAAATTGTCATTTCCCAACCCATTTCCATATGCATAGTGGCCTTTGTAGTATGTACATGGATCACCACTCCCATTTTAAAACATTCAGTGACTACCTACTTCTCCTAGGAATTTGGGCCTTTATCCTACTTTGCCCTTGAAAGCTCACCCGATTTTGTTCTGTCTACCTCCCCCCACCCCGTTCCCTGTGCCGTGGTCCCTTGGCTCAGTGCCTTCACAGTGGCCTTTGTGCAACTCCTCCAAAAAGTGAAGTTCCTTTCCACATTGTGCAGTTGTTTCAACCTGTAAGAATCACCCCCATCCTTCCCCCTTTTATTAATCTAACAATTAGTTCCCAACATATACTAGTTGCTCAGTAAGGCCCTGTTTTAGGGGTTTCTAATAAACAAAAGTACTTACTCTCATGGCACTTACAATAACAAAGTAAATGAAAGCTTTATCAGATGGTGATAAGTTCTATAGAATATAATAAGACAGGATGGGAGAGGAAAGGCATGAGGAGGGTGTCATTTGTCTACACTGGGTGATCAGGAAAGACCTAGCTAAGAAGGTCACATCTGACAGAGATGTGAAGAGCATGACAGTGGGCCAATCAGTCATCTTGGTAACAGCATTCCACAGCAAGTATGAAGACTCTCGGTGAATATACAGCACAACAACTCACTGTGGCTGGAGCAGTGAGAGAGGCAGAGTGCAGTAGGAGAAAAGGTTAGGAAGTGGCTTATTGGCCAAGTCAGGGAACCACCGATGGCTGCAAGACTCTGAAAGTACAGCTCTCTTGCCTCAAGTTAGGGCAAACGCTGAGGAATAACTTATATTCTAGCCACTGACTAAATGGAGCCCTTCACGGGAGTGAGGGAGTAAACCCCCAGGCACTTCCGGCTTTCTGTGCCTGCATTCTGAGCACCAGCAAATGGCTATTCTCTGAATGAGACTTGCAGGCACCGCAAGAGCACATCGATGTCAGCCGAGGGCTCGCAGAAACAGCACAGTGAATTCAGGAGGACTTGGGAGAAGCACTAACAGCTTCCACTTCAGACGGCTTTCTTGCTTTCTGGTGCAACAAGATATTTCCCATTTAAAGAATACAGGGTTCCTGGGATAAATAGCTGAATCCACTTCTTAGGCAGGAATCCAGGCTTACCTCAGGGCATAAAAATGGATCTGAAATATTTAGACACCATAATCTAGGCAATGAGGATGCTCATTACTACTAGGTTGTCAATGTCTAGTGTTTTTCAGTTAAAAAACTGAAAGAGCTGGGAAGCAAATATTTTTTTTAACCACAGATGCAAGAAAAAAATTGTCCTTGTACTTTCTGATTGTGGCAGCCAAGGTTGAATAGACAAATACAGGAGGGAAGTATTTTTTTTTAAGAGACAATAAATCTATTTCCTATATTTCCAATTCAAGTACTAGGTGAGCCACACCACCACCTCCAAAATGACAGAGCATGTCTAGTCCTCACCTCCATACCAAAGTCTGCCCATCCCCCTCAGTGGAACTGCTTTTTTACCACCTCTTTTTTCTAGACCCTCAGATGAAAACAGAGACAAATACTCACCCCTTCCCCAAAAGCCAATAAGACTTAAGTGTGTCTCAAAGGTCTGGGCTCCTATAGAGGCAAAGGCCTTCCCTGCCTCAAAGCTGATTCATCCTCCCAAGGATGCCCAAGATGACCCTGGCCTGCTGTCATGATCTGAAGGTGAAATAGTCACAGGTGGATTAGAACCTCAAAGATTGCGACCTCTCCTTGGCCAAGAGAAAATATTTAAGATTTAGGGTTGGGCTTAAATGCACAGCAGTCACAAAATCTGAGTCAAGGGGGAAAAGACTAATTAAATCACTTATAACCAGTTCCCCCTGGAGTTTCCCTCTTACAAGAAGAGCCATATGCTATCTTGTGGATGTGTTCCACCATGGAATTTCATTCAGTAAAGGTGGGCTTGGGGCTGAAAAGATCTCAACTTGTTTGCTAATCACAGTCAGTATGAAGCCAGATTTTCTTCCTGACTCAGTGTTGGCTGACACCTAGGGACTAGCACAGGTAGGGCCATGGAGCTGTAAATAAACTTTGAGAGTTGAAGGAGAAAAGAGTTTCATACAAGAAGCATGTGGTCATGAATAAGATTGTTCTGAGAAATACGTCAGTTCCATTCCAAAGAGATGTGATGGACTGTTTTCCTTGCTAGTCTAAGGGGAACCAGATCCACAGTGGAAGAAAAACTATTCCACACTGCTGCCAACTTCCCTGGGATTAGTAGATGCACTCTGAGCAAGATTGTACCTTGGAAAAGATCACAATCTTAAAGGCAATTTTAAGAGGGCTTCCAGGCCTCTAAACTGAACTCAGAAGTTATAAGTCACCTTAGTCTGCTTCTGAGGGAATCTGACCAGCAACAAAGATTAGCATGCAGCAGGCCTATGACAGAGTGCTCTTGGGATCCATGCCTATGGGAAGGAAGGGACAGGGTTGGCACAGGTAGAAGTTGACCATTGATGCCATCACAATGAAGTCTTGGCCAAAACTGTGGGGCTTTCTGAACCTGGGATAGTATTTCAAAGCTTTTCTGAATTGGACAGAGAGGTCCAGGCATTTACACCCCTACGTGGTCAATGATTATGTACAGGAAACCTCAAGAAGAGGGGATGATCTTCAATAAGGAATCTCTCTTCAGTTGAGACAATGCTGACAGGGGCTGACAGCTGAGGACAGTTTTCCCACAACACTCCCAGCAGCTAGAGTAATGAGTCTTTTGTTCCTGTGGGAGGATTTGGATGGTACATCACATCATCCAGCACACACTTTACTAGCTAGTCTCAAATCCATAACTGGTCTCCAAGGCAAACAGCCCCTGCCCTATGGGAATAACTTGGGCAAGTGATATAAACAAACTAGATTATTCAATTCCCACCCCAAAAAAACATTAGATGTATATTGTTGATGTGGGGAGCATCCTAAGTCCCACATCATGCCTAGCCCCTTCAGCCCGAATCCCAACCTAACAAATTCTTCCCCTAAATATGTGAATGTAAATTGTCTGGATGACCAGACAGAACAATTTTCATTCTCATCTAGCTGACATCCACTACACCCTGCTTCCCTCACCTCTCATTCTGCTCTTTTTCCTTTCCTTAGATCCCCCTCTAGGACCTTCTGCCCGTGTAAAGAAACTCAGTAAACCTGGACAACTCACAGCGAGCAAATGTCACCCTCAAGGTAGTCTCAAGGAGATTCCTGTTATCCCGACCTACTCCCTAGCAAAGCCTCAACATTGAGAAGTAAGCAGAATCAGGGTGGGTGGGAAGAACACTAAATCCTATTGAATTTTGTTAGGTAAAGATTGATGAGACTTGTGGAATAAATGGGAGATATTCTCAGCATGTTTCCCGAACCTCCCTGCCACCATCAGATCCACTACTGCAGAGCTTGCCCTCGTGTCCTCCTGGGTTCGTGGCACACTGCAGTGATAATTTGTTTACATCCTAAGAGGATGGTTTCCAGAATCTGCCTAAGTAATCAGATATGACACTCCAGCAGTGTCAGATGGAAAAGTAGACTAGGTACTGATTTTTCAAACATTAATTAGGTGCCCTTATGGGATCTCAAGGAGAAAAGAAACATCCAAATGTAGAAGAACAAGGGTCAAAACTTTCAGAGCATTTTTTGAGCTTTATTAAGGCTTAATTGAAGAATAAAAATTGTATATATTTAGGGTGTACAAACTAATGTGTTTGTATATGTATTATACATTGGGCAACAATTAAATCAAGCTAATTAACATATGCATCACCTCACTCATTACTTTTTGTGATGAGAACATTAAAAATCTATTCTCTTAGCAATTTTCAAGTATTATTGCATTATTATTAATTATAGTCACCATGCTGTACAATAGACCTCCAGGACTTATTTTTCCAGTCTAACTGAAACTTTATACCCTTTGTCCAACATCTCTTTGTTTCTCTCTCCCCATCTCCAGCCCTAGTATTCATCATTCTATAAATTCAGCTTTTTTTGAATATAAGTGGTGTCATGCAGTATTTGTCTTTCTGTGTCTGGTGTAGTTTCACTTAGCATAATGTCCTCCAGGTTCATTCATATCATTGCAAATGACAGGATTTCTTTCTTTTTTAAGGTTGAATAGTATTCCACTGTGTGTGTGAATATATGTGTATATATACACACACATATATACACACATAATGTATATGTATATTATGTATATGTTATATATACACCCACATAGATATATGTATGTACATATAATATACATGTATGTTAAACTAAATTTTACCTGGCCCAAGGATGCCTTTATACACAAGTCCTTGTGTATCAAACTGCAACCTAACTTACTGCATAAACTAACTGAAAGCCTAAGGTAGGAATATACTCTTATGACAAATAGCTCAGTGTCAGTCAATTACAGCAGTTAAGCTTCAGTCAATCTCAAGTGGCCAACTGATTTAAATAGGGCAAAATGCCAAGCTGTAACCAATTAAGCTGTCTCCATAGCTCACTTCCTTTTCTTTCCATAAATGGAACTTAATCATGTGGCAGGCCGTTGTTAGAACATATTCTGGTTCTGAGTGTTGCCTGACTCACTAATTGTTCTCTGCGCAATTAAAGTCTGTTAAATTTAACTTGCCTACGGTTTTTCCTTTTAACAGATCGGCAACCCAGATGGGACCCAAAGTATAACTCCAGTGACCTCCAGGAGCACCCAGTGACCAAGTGAGGGTACCCACCAGGGCCCCCCGCATCCACTGATCTCGCAGAAACTGGAGGTCACGGGTGGGTTTTATCTCAGATTGCTAACTCCACTAATTTGTGTTTGGAGCTCTTTGAGTTTATTTGAAGTAATTGTTTTGTTACATTACTGGACTGGGTCCAGGATTAAATCAGATCCAATAATATTTTATCCAGTTAAGAGGTCTCAGGTAGGTGTTTTTGATAATGGATTTGTCATAATCCGAGGAATCTGGAACTCTACCTTCCAGGACTCCAGCTAATTTTATGAATAAAAATTATGATCCCAGATCCTGTATTTTTTTAAATGGGTTAACTTTACTAAGAACTTAGAATTACAGTGGCCACAGTAGGGAAGTTTTAATTTGGATAAAATTGCTTACTTGTGGGTGCATTAGAAAAGCAAGGATCAGAAACCCCAAAAGAACAATGGTAGGCATTTTTAATTTGTGTGCAGAGGCATCTAAAAGATTAAATGAATCAAAAATAGCCTCCCTAAAATATTTCTTACAGAAAGCAAATGAAATGCTTAAGCAACAAACTGAGGACATGGCAAAAGAGGACTATACCCCGACTGAATTCATCCCAGCTGCTCCTCTCTATCCGTCCTTAGGTCAATACTCTGAGTCCACTGACCTTTTTGCTCAATTACGTTTTTATAATACCTTGAGAATAATGGAAAAGGGAAAGTTACACAAATGTTTTACAAAGCGATACCTTCTTATTCAACCAAGCCTGACTGCCATACCACTTTTACTCTGTGGTCTAAAGCTAAGCTTAAACTTTACTAATACGAAAGTAAATCCTCAGAAATTTACTGGGGAATTTGGAATCATCATAGGAGCTTATGATCCAGAACTCTCTGACCTTTACCTCTTTATTCACGTGATGTCAGAAGCTCAAAAATGGGCGGCAGCAGCAGAATGGAAAGAACCTGAGTTGGATATTAAAGACTCCTCCAAAACTCTGCAAAAGAAGGGCCAAAAGGAGCCAGAAGACTCGCTGAAAAACTTTTAAACTCAGTCCCTAAGGATTTTCCACAAAAAATTGAATGGTCTATAATAAAATTTTGCAGACAGACATAAAAATGACAAACCAGTTACTTGGAAGAATCAGCAGTCCCCCTGAACTGTAATGCCACAAGGGTTTATCAAAGCCCCTTCTTTTTTTTCCCCAGGCATTCCATCAGGACTTGACAACCCTCCGATTTCTTGGAAATTCTACCCTTATCCGGCATGCAGATGATCTGTCACTATGCTTTTCCACTAAATAATGCTCTGAAATTGACTCAATGTACCTCCTATAGGAACTCACCCATAAAAGTGACAAGGTTTTTATAGAAAAACTTCAGTTTTCAAGGGAAATGGTCTACTATTTAGGACATGACCTAAGTGCTAAAGGGATTTTTCTCTCACCTGAGAGAATAAAAACTACTTAAAGTTTTCCCCAGCCTACAACTAAAAGATAATTAAGAGTTTTTTCTTAGACTTGGAGGACACTTCAGATCTTGGGTTCCAAATTTTTCCCCAATAGCCTCATCACTGTATGAGCTCACTAAGAAGTAAGTACCATGGCCTTTACCTTGGGAAGACAGGCATGAGCATTGTTTCAACCAAATGAAACTGGCCTTACCACAGCCCCCAAATTTAGAACTTCTAAATTATACTAAACCTTTCACATTTTCAATCATGAGTGTGCCAGTCAGGCATCAGGAGTTCTTACCCAAGAATATGGCGGAAGATGTAGGCTCGTTGCATATTACAGCCTGCAGTTAGACACAGTAACTAAGGCATAGGCTCACTTTTTAAAAGCAGTAGCAGTACAGCAGATTGGTAGAAGTCTCATCTGAGCTGGTTTTAGGAAATAGACTTTCTTTGCAAATTCCACGTGCTGTCAAAAGCTTATTTAATTCCAGTCAAACTCAGCATTTTTTAGCAAGTACACTAACATTTTATAAAATTCTTCTTTTGCCTCCCAATCTTCATCTAAAATGCTGCAAATTTACCTAATTCTGTTACTCTACTACCTCTACCTGAAGATGGAGAAGACCACAATTGTGTGAGTGGTGTAGTATCAGACATGTGGCCTTTATTTACAAAACATTCCATTAGATAATCTTGAATTAATATTTTTTTGATGGCTCTTATGCCAAAAACTCAGAAGGAAAATATCAGGCAGGCTATGCTATTACACCTCAAAATAAGTTAATAGAGAAAGAATCTCTTCCCAATTTAAATCAGTTCAACCTGCAGAGCTTTTGGCTCTTACTCAACTTTGTCATATACCTAAAGATAAATTAGTAGATGTTTATACAGATAGCAGATATGTTTTTGGAGTAGTTCATGATAGTGCCATGTTATAGAAACACAGAGGGTTTATTACTTCTAATGACCCTCATCAAAAATAGACTTCAAGTAGGTAAATCTCTTTCTGCTATCCTGCTTCCAACACAAATTGCCATTATTAAGATTAAATCCCGTACCTGTAAAACTGAACCTGAGTAGCAATGGAATGCCCTGGCAGGTTTTCGTGCTAAATCAACTAGTGCTAAAATAGTTAGAATGTGCAATTTGAATGAGCTTCAGAAGATTGACCTAAGTCAAATCCCCTGTGATAACTTATTTAATAAATAATGCAATGTACCTGATTTGGAAACACAAAATTGATATTTGATAGGACATGAATTCAATGTTAAGCATAAACTCACAGATGGCCCAGATTCCTTCCTTGTCCTCCCTGAGTCCTTAAAGCTTCCATTGTTAAAAGCTATGTACTCTTCAACCAATCATGGATGATAATTCAAAATATGAAAAAATATTAGTAGAGTGTTCATTCCAAAATTGCAAAAGTGAGACCATTCAAGACTCCATGGATGGCTGCATACGAACATTTAAGACTTGAGAGGATACGGTGCACCAGGGGTGGTATTATGACTATCAACAGAATGATATAAAGAGACTAAGGTATGCTTATTGATAGGAGCTCCTATGAACTGAACCAATCAAAATCAAACAAATAAAATGTCAGGCAATATAGATAGTTCAGTTTTTGAGCCCTCCTCACAGTTTCATGGATCATGGAAAGCTGCTTTTACCGGGTGAAAATGCACTTTGGTATAATGCATTAAAGCCTTGCAGTATTTAGTTATCTCAGAATTTAGGACAGCAGGAAATACATGAGGTTCTATCATTAAGGGCATAGGCCTTCTCTTATTTTATAAGGGATTAATCTGTGTTTCCAAGCGAGAATGGATCTGATTGCTATTAAAGCCAATGGTAGTACCTTGGCGAAGGAAATTCAATTGATTCGATTAACTTTGCCAATTTCCATTTTAAAATGCTATTTGTCCTTTTGACCTTTCCAGAAGATGAAGGATGATAGGAACAATGGTAATACCATTATGTTATAATACCTTGTTTAACTGTTTCATACTTTTCCCAGTAAAATGGGTTCCTCTGTAGTTGGAGATTTCTCCAGTGATGCCCCATAGAGGAAACACATTTTCTCATAACTTCTTAGCTACTGTCATAGCATCAGCTTTCCCACATGGGAAAAGCTATTCAACCTTAAAACAACAAATTATTATGAGAACATGTCATTATCCCACTGAGGGTGGCAATTGAAGAAGTTCATCTGTAAATGTTTAAATGGTCCGTCAGGTGGTAGAAATAGCCCATCTGATGTTTTTATGGTTTTCTTAGAATTATGTTTTTGGCAAACCAAACATTGGTTATTAACCATTTTGCAATTTTAGAATGATCACCCCACTAATACTTTTTCATATTTTGAATTATCATCCATAATTGGTTGTCTGTTTTATGCCAGTATCATGCTGTTTTGTGGTATATTTTGAAATCAGGTAGTGTGATACCTGAAGTTTTGGGTTTTTTGATCAAGATTGCTTTGGATGGTCAAGGTCATTTGTAGTTACTTACAAATTTTAGGACTTTTCTTTACTATTTGAAAAATGTTACTGGAATTTTGATAGGGCTTGCATTGAATCTGTAAAGTACTTTGAGTAGTAAGGACTTTTTAACAATATTAATTTTTATACTCAATCAGCACAAGATATCCTCTCATAATTTGTGACTTTGCCAATTTTTCCATCAATTTTTATGGTTTTCAGTGTATATATCTTTTATCTCCTGGGTTAAATTTATTCTAAGGTATTTTTGATGCTATTGTAAATGGAATTGTTTTATCAATCTTGTTTTCAGATAGTTTATTTATGCATAGAAATGCTACTGATTTTTGTATATTGACTTTTTATCCTCAACTTAACTGAATTTATTGATTAGGTCAACAGTTTTTGAGTATAATCTTTAGAATTTTCTATATATAAAATCACATTATCTGCATGCAAAGAGACAATTTAACCTTTTCCTTTCTAATTTGGTTACCTTTTACAGTCATGAGCCACATAATGACGGTTTGTTCAATAACGAACTACATATATGAGAGTGGTCCTATAAGATTATGATGGAGCTGAAATCACCTAGTGATGTCATAGTCATTATAATGCACAATGCATTACTTATGTGTTAGTGGTGATGCTGGTGTAAACAAACCTACTGCATTGCCAGCCATCTAAAAGTAGGGTGCATACAATTATTTACAGTACATAATACTTGATAATACTGATGAATATGTTACTAGTTTATGTATTTACTATACTTTTATCATTATTTTAGAGTATACTCCTTCTACTTATTAAAAAAAAAAGTAACTGTAAAACAGCTTCAGACAGGACTTTCAGGAGGTATTTCAGAAGAAGGCATTGTTATCATAGGAGATGACAGCTCCATGTATGTTACTGCCCCTGAAGGCCTTCCAGTGAAACAAGATATGGAGGTATAAGATAGTGATATTAATGGTCCTGACCCTGTGTAGGCCTAGGCTAATGTGTGAGTTTGTTCTTACTTTTTAACAAAAAGTTTTAAAAGTAGCAAAAATTAAAAATAGAAAAAAGTTTAGAGAATAAGAAAATATTTTTGTACAATGTGTGTTTAAGCTAAGTATTATTGCAAGAGTCAAAAAGTTTAAAAATTAAAGTTTATGAAGTAAAAAATTACAGTAAGCTAAGGTTAATTTATTAAAGAAAAAAATGCTTTTTTACAAATTCAGTGTAGCCTAAATGTACAATATTTATAAAGTCTACAGTAATATACAAGTAATTTCCTAGGCCTTCACATTCACTCACCACTCACTCCTTGGTTCACCCAGAGCAACTTTCAATCCTGTAAGCTCTATTCATGGTAAGTGCCCTATGTAAGTGTACCTTTTTTTTTTTT
>RJWJ010026835.1:0-22692 GCA_004363605.1 Indri indri
GCTTCCTTCTCCATCCTCACGACGGCTAGTTGAGCACACGTGGCGTTCCCTGTGCACACGGGCAGAGCCTCTGTGCGCATTACTCCAGCGTGCGCTCCCAGCGAGCCGTCAGATGCCTCCCAAGATGCCTCCCATGATCCCCTTCCATCGAGCTTGGAGGGCAGAGCCGACACCCGGGTCTCTGGCTCCAGGCCCACATCAGACAGTCCTGCCTCACTGCTGACCTGCGCAAGCAGATGAACCATCCGCAAGTGTTTTCCTGTTACAGAGGGGCCACCACCTCTCAGAAAGTGAACAGAGCGGCAGGTCCCCAAGGATGGGACAGGCTGTGGCTGGAACAGCTGGGCAGAACATCCGGAGCTCCTTCTTGCCCTGTTTTTTTTCAGTGCATAAATTCCCTTTTCTTCACTTCTTTCATCTGGCTCCAGGCCTGGTCCCCCAGGGCACAGCAAGCAAATATTTACCTGAGCGAAAGTTGGCTTACGTTTAGACTAAAAGCCTTTTTAAAATGTAGAAATGGAAATTGCCAGAACCATCCGGTCAAATCCTCCCAGCCCCAGCCCTGCGGGTAAAAGAGCAGAGAGCCCTGTGTGACCCCGCTGCCTGGAGCCCGTGGTCTGCGTCGGGGAGCAGCGTCAGTGGGGCGGCAGTGGGCTGGCGGGGCTGGTGGGAGTGGTGATGGATGACAGGGACCCTAGAGCCTTGGACCCCAATTTTTAGTGGCCGGGGCTTCTGGACACGTTTGCAGACGAGCTGAAACTTCCTAGCTATTGACCGAAGCAGCTTTGTGCAAATCCCAAAGGCAGGCGTCCTGCTTACAGACGTGAACGCGCCCTTTGGGGAAGCCTGTTTTCAATTGTGCTAAAATGTGCATAAAATAAAATTTATCTTTTGAGTGTGTGGTTTAGTGTCATCAAGTACAGTCGCATCGTTGTGCAACCATCGCCGCCATCCGTCTCCAGAGCGTTTTCGTCACAAGCTGGAGTTCTGTCCCCATTAAACGCTTCCCCATTCCCTTCCCCCCAGCCCCCGGCGACCTCCGTTCTTCTTGCTGTCTCTGTGACGCTGACCACTCTAGGGACCTCCTGCAAGTGGAATCATCCAGTATTTGTCCTTTCGTGGCTGGCTTACTCCACTTAGCATAACGTCCTCGAGGCCCGCCCGCGTTGCGGCAGGTAACCGTTTCCTCGTCCCCCAGCCGCCTCGCGTAGGCAGAGTTTCCTTAACCTTCCTAAAACACGCCTGGGCCTCACTGACCCATATGTGGTCAAACGTCTCTTGGCCTAAGAGACCCACGAAGATGATTTGCTCGTTTAGGGGCCAAACAGGCCAAGCAGAATGAACACGGTGCATTTAATGCGGGGAAAGACCACTTCCTGAAGGACGAGTATTCAGAGCTGACAACGTGACAGATGTTCATTTATGTGACCAAGAATAAGACCTGAGCTGCTCAGGAGAAATTCCTAGCTCTGGGTCAGACGGACATTAATTGGCCAGTTGTAAGTCACAACAGAAAAGGTTTTGGAAGCTTTCTAAAAGCCTGCGGATCTGCACTCTATTTCCAACGCTGCGCCTGCCTGGGACTGCTCTCCCGTCCGGGCGCTTGTCCATCACTCTGCGCGGTGGCAGGATCTTCCATGAGTTCTGACGCTCCGTTTTGCATTAAATACCGACCCGCTGTGCGTCACCTAGTGCTTCCCGTGTAACAGCAACGAGTCCCGCGAGTGACCTGGCTTCTCTGTTAGTTTCCTGGGGCAGCCTTTACAAAGTACCACAAACCAGGGGCTCAACACAGCCGAAGTTTGTTCTCTCTCAGTTCTGAGGCCGCGAGTCCAAAATCGAGGTGTCAGCAAGTTAGTTCCCTCTGGGGGCTCTGAGAGAGCATCTATCCATGCGACCTGGGCATCCTTGGTGTTCCTTGGCTTGTGGCAGCAAAACTGTAATCTGACTTACTGACCCCTGGCCTCCTTCCCGTCCTTGTATCTCTCTGTGTGTGACTTCACTCTCATAAGGGCACCAGACACTGAATTTAGGGCCTCCTATTCCATTATGACCTCAGCTGACCTAATTACATCTACAAAGAGCCTATTTCCAAATAACGTCACATTCTGAGCTTCTGGGAAGGCATGAATTTTGGGGGGACCCTACCCAGCCCAGAACAGCTTCTATTATTGTTGTGCTCAGTGCTTTGTAGACTTTGTTCTACCAGCCATGCTAAGAGGAGGGGACAGTGACCGTCCTCTTCCTGACGAGGAGGAAAGGCGCAGAGAATCGCAAGCCCTCAGCAGACATGCTGGTCTTTGCCTTTGCTTTGAATTGACCTGATTTTCCAAGAGGAAGCATGTGGCAGAGCCTCCCAGCCTGACTATTCCCCCAAAGTGGCAGTGCTTGCCCCAAAGCAGGCGGAAGAATGTGAAGCCCGGCTCCAAAGCACCCTGTGTTCGCAGACCCCACGGTCAGAGAACCACCTTGTTTTAAAACAGACATCAATCAGAGCTTTGGGGAGGCCGAGCAGGACGTGGAAATTCACAGCTGCTTCCAAGTTCACGCTGGCGGAGAGGGCAGAGCTGACACCCAAGTGGGAGATATTTTCTTGGTGGCACAAAAGCAGAGACCAGGCCAGGCTGGCACCTCAGCCCCGCTCGGGTTCTGGGTTGGTGCTCCTTCGTTGGAAGAGCTTTTCTCTCCCCAACATTTCAGTACTCTCACCCCAGCCTGGCACAGAACCTCACCCTTCCCGGGAAGACAAGGAATGCTTGCTGCTTGACGTTGATAAAATTCAACCCTGGAACATCTCTCCTGGGGAAATCGCATTTAGGGTGGGGCTCATTCCAAGCCACTCTGAGGATAGGGTCAGAGGAATTTGCTGGGTCTTTCCTGGTTTGGAAAAAGTCCATCAGGTGTCTCTAGTTCTACCTGGAAGAGAATCATTTATTTGCACGTGTGTGCAGCGACCGACACAGCCAGGGCTGACCGCGTTGGGGTCTTACCCTTCCAGCTTCACTCTGAGGCCCCTGGTTCAAGGATGGGCCTTCTGATGGGCACCCTGTTCTGTGCCTCTAACTCGGGCCGAGCTCCCTCAAATGCCAGCTGTGGAGAGCCCTTGATTCGAGGCAGATACCTGAGCCCCGAACACAAAGATTCTGACTCAGTAGGTCCAGGGAGGGTCCAGGGGTCCCTTTGTGACTGGCTCTCGGGATGGCCATGGTACCAGTGGTCTGTGACCACACTTGGACAAACACTGAGCTGACTTGGAAGGAGGCCCCCAGAGCATTCTAGAGCTCCATCTTATCACACAAAGAGAGTTTTGTAGGGAAGATATAAATCAATGTCTCCCTAGGTGCAGGCTGCCGAATCACAGGAGGGGATTTTAGATTTTAGGGCATCGATTTATACGGTGTGAAAATTATTCGCCCTCTGATCTCTCTGGTTAGACCAAGGGGCAATTCTTCATCTGACACAAAGAGACCTCCTCCCACTTCTAAGCTCCCTTTCAAACAAAGAGGGAGAGGCCTCTGGCTTGGAGCCTTCCACGGGCAGCAGTACCTGGCTGGAGTTTGGTGCTGCTCACTCGCATGGAAGGTATTCATTTCTGGAGTTACCTTCTATTACTGGCAAGGAGCACTAGTGTCCAGTTGTGACGATGATACCAGGTTTCCTTTTAAGTTAAATATACATAGTTAAAACTGTGAGGTGACTTACAGGAAAAAGACAGTGACTGATTATAGCGCAGGTGGTAGAGAACCTGGAAGGACAGCGTTTGGCCAGGCACAACTGACGTTTGGGAACTGCCCATCCAGATGAAGCTTTGCATTGGGGAATGAGGAAAGCGAGGTTCAGAGATGGGAAGGGACTCTCTCATGATCAAATGGTGTTGGGTGGTGGCCTCTACTGTCACGCACAGGCAGAACCGCCACCAGCCACCCTGCAGAGCTGGGCTCACTCGGGAAGTGTGAGTCTCAAGACGCCGACATCTTTAAAACAGATCTAGCGGCAAGAGTGACCTCACCCCGGCATGTGGTGGCAGTTGGGAGCGCAGAGGGCTGTAAAAATTAATTGCCCTCTATTTGGTGACCTGCTGCGCAGGCAGGCCTGCTTTGAGGGGGTCACCCGAGAGGCGGCGGGAAATGGAAACATTCCTTGGGACTGACAGCAGTGGTTCGGCAGTGACCTCACCCCAACAACGGAAGACTTGTTATTCAAAACTCGATTTCGTTCTGTTTCTAAGTGGTCGGCAGCTGGTGCTCACAGGCAACTGTCGCCGTCATGAGATCCAGAGCGTCCTGAATGTCTGCAGGGGGCTGACTTTGAAGTCCCTGTCCGGTTCTTCCCCAGGCCTGGCAGATCTACCTTCTGGGTCCCCGTGAGCCTCCGCTGTGGCTGGAGCATGCTCTGGGACGTGCTGATGTGGGGCCCGAGAAGACGGTGTCATAAGTCAGGCTCCCTAGAGGCAGAGGCTGCCGTGGGGTTCTCATCCGAGGCATGTGCTGAAGGGGGCTCTCCCGAGAGGCTGGGAAGGTCGTGAGCCAGGGCAGGGCCCAGCGAGGGTGTGGTCTCAGCTAGAGTCCAGCCTCGGCCCAGTCCCTGGAGTACGATTTACGCCCCAGAGTCAAATCTATCTTAGGTGTCAGGCAAAGCATTCAAACCCCCATGTCAGGCATCGGTGGTGGGATGGCCTTGGAGTGGGCAGGGGGAACGTAGCTTGTGGGGACAGGAGGGTCGCCTCAGTCAAGGACCCTTTTCCAGAGAAGGGGAAGTCTTTGGAAGCAGTGGTGTTCTGGTAGACCAGCTCTCCGGGGGCCACAGGCGGCAGAGCTCCGACTTAGAGCTTTTGCCAATTTCTGTGGTGTAAATACTCCCTCTGTGCCAATTTCAAAGCCAGCAAGAGTTTAACGACTGACTCACAAAAATTCCTGAATTAGCTCTCACAAGCCAGGAGGAGCCGGCTCTGGCACACCCCTAAATTATAATAGCAGTAGACTCTGAAGGCAGCTGGAGGGAGCAGCAGTGCCCCAGGGGGGAGACCTCGGCGGGAGCAGGCATCACCCCTTTGTCCCCGTGACTGCGGGTGTCGTCTGACCACAATCCCTGCTTCCTCTCTCCCCCCTGTAATCCTTCCTTCCCCTGCAAGCAGGAGTATCTTCCTCAGATACGGCTCCAACATGCCGCCCGGACTCAAACCTTCCCGGGCTCCCAGCTGCCTTGGGATAAAGTCCCCTCTTCACTGTGGCCCACGACGCCCTGCCCCTTGAGCCCCTGCCAGCCTCTCCTCACTCACGCGCATGGCCGTTCCACTCCGACCACACTGGGCTTTTTTCCCGCCCTTGCAGTCTTGGCCCTGTCTTACCACCGGGCCTCCAGGTCCCCTCCACACAGCCCTCTTGGTCAGGAACCCCATTTCCCGGGCCCCGTCCACCCAGCCTGATCAGTGCTATTCCGCACTGATGGAACCTCCACCTTAGGCTGTCTCACCTGAGAGCAGGGCGTTCAGGACTCGCTGCGTGAGCCTGGGCAAGCGACCTCCCTCTCTGGGCCCAGTCTGCACTCTGTCTACCACACGGGACTGGTTGCTCCTTGAAGGTGAAGACCTTGTTTGGCTTCATTACTTCTGAAAATCCAGCAGCCAACACGTGGCCTTACTGTAGGCGAATGAACCAAGGAAGAATTCGGTCAGTCTATCAAATAACTAACTAATGATTGAATGCTCAAGGCTCCCACCTGGTAACAGATGAATCCAAGAAGAGCCCTCACTCTCTCCCTCTGCCCCGCAGACTTGCTCTGGGGACTCGAGAACGAAGCTGGGGCACCAAGAGCTGCCCTGTGCTGGTGCCTGCGACCTGCCTGCTGCGCTTCCGTCTGGCTCCGTCCACTCCTGCCGGCGAACCTGTGGGGAGCACAAAGCCTCGCCCCAAAATTACCTTGCCCGGGGCAAAAGGGCTACTCAGTGGCAATCGTTCTACAGCTGGGGTGTTTCTACCAACAGCATTTTCTTGGTGACCTTCTTCCCTGGCACGCAGAGCAGCGTCTTGTCATTTTGTCTGCTGCTCCGTGCTCCACAGTGTGGACGTGGCTTCGTTGGTTCAAACGTCCCCTTTTACTGAGCATTTGCGTGGCTTCTCTTCTTTTCCCTGTTCTAAGCAACACGGCAGCGGACATCCGTGTGTGTGATCTTCGCACCCTTGTGCGAGCACTGCTGTACTGGCCAGAAGAGGAAGAGATCAGATTAAAGTTAACATCTTAAGAGATTTTGCAACTAAACTTCTGGAATTAACATTGTCCAAGGGAGTTCTGGCCTTTGCCCCTAGCTCCTGGGAGGTGACCTCTAAAACCTCGGAATATCCTGTCTGATAAAAGTGCCTTTGTTTACCTGGGGGATCTTGGGCCACACCAGGCAGTCTATGCTGACAATATAATCTATGGAGGGGCCTCGAGTCATCCGGTATCAGCCTGACCTCTGGAAGGACCAGAGACCCAAGGCCAGCCACACAGGCGTCCACCACGTGTGCACGACTGAGCCCCAGTAGCAACTCTGGCGCCAAGGCTCAGGTGAGCCTCCCTGGCTGGCAACACCCCATGCCTGTGCTCACACGTTGTTGCCAGGAATGCCAGTGCCGCCGAGGGCTACACCAGGAGAAGACAACTCGAATTCTGGTGCCGGGCACTTCCCTGCGTCTTGCCCCGTGAGTTTCTCCCCTGAAGAATAGTTTTTAATCTGCATCCTGCGCTGGGATAAACTATAGCTGTGAGCACAACAGCTCTCAGTGGGTTCCGTGAGTTCTTTTAGCAAATTCACTGGATTTGAGGATGGTCTTGGGGGCCCCGAAGTTGTAATTGGCATCAAAGTACCAGTTGTCCTGGGGCACCCATGCTCTGCATGCCCATTTCGAGAACGCCTCCTCTGTGACCGGCCCTAGGACACGAGCGCCAGCGGGCCTCCCTCTGGGTCTCGTTCACAGCCGGATCCCTTGGTCCTGGCACCAGAGACACTCAGCAGATGTTGCGGAATCTACCCACTCCACCGTGGCAGCCCTAGTCAGGAAGCCTGAGCTACTGGGGTTATCATCCCGGCTTTAAATGTGAAACTGGACCCCAAGAGGGGCAGTGAATTGCCCAAACTGCACGGCTGATCCAGGAGCTGAACCCTGGGCTGAGGTCCCAGAGTGACTTTCTGCCGTGCTCCAGTTGCTCACTACACACGCCTGGGAAGTAACAGGCTGGCAACAGAGAGGCTGGGGGAGCAGAGTTCGGGGGGAAGCACCCCGGGAAGACGCACAGGCGTGGGGGCCAAGCCCAGGGAAAGGGTGGCTCTTCCAAGCTGGGCTCCATGGCGACCTGTCCGCGGCCTTCCGGGATACTGTCTGTTCCATGTGTACATCTGGACTCAAAGAAAGGAAGAGAGGAAGGGAGGAAAAGAGAGAGAGAGAGAAAGAGAGAGAGAGAGGGAGAGAGAGAGAGGAAGCTTTGTGAGTTATGAAAGGGAAAAACCAGATGAGGGGAGATAACTGCTTTAATGCCGTGCTTTTATTACACAAATCGGCACTTAGCATTTAAAGAAAAGATTTTTTTTTTTGGTTGTTATTTGCTTAAGAGAATTGGAGAACTGAGCGCTGTCTGGGTGGATGATTAATTGGGAAAAAATTGGATGCGATGAGGTCTCTGCTCCCGAAGGGCGACTCACCAAGGGCTTGTCAGGTTCATTTCCTCATTTCCGTCTCAGCTGGGGCTGAAAGAGACGCTCTTGAGTGGGGGCAGGATAGAAAAACAGCAGTTTAAGGCTTCGAGGATTCTTATTAAAAATAACATGGCTAGCGTTTACAGACCGCTCTCCATCCTGCTTACCCAAATGCATACGGGTGCAGTGCTGAGCATGTGGTTTGCAGCATCGTGTACACGTGGCCACACAGATTAGGTGCCACGGGTATCCCATTCTGCAGGTGAACAGGATGAGGCACAGGGAGCTCAAGCAGTTGGGCCAGGGTCCCAGGGACTGGAGCATGACCGAAACTGGATCTGTCTGGCCCCTCAGTCCCGCCGCCTCCACCCACATCCACTGAAGGGCTGGCCCAGGCACGACAGGGATACCTTGGGCACAGGGTCCAGGGGTCTGGTTTCAATGAGAGGCTTGAAATGGCCCCTGCCTTGGAGCAGGCTCTGTGACCGTCATCCAGACCAGGGTGTGCAGTCACCTACCTGTTCCTAATCACAGGGCACAGACACCTCCCTGGGTGCTGTGCACCTGGGCTGTGATTCTGTGACTGGGAAGGAAATGGAGGAGACTCCCTTCCTGCTGCTTTGGGGCCCAGGGATGCAGAGTGGAGGGGGCCTCTTCCCTGTCTCCACCTTAGATGCCGCCCTGTCCTGGCCCCTGAAGGACGCTGGAGGCAGGACTGTCACAGGAACACTGCTCACCGCAGGCAGCTGTTTAGCGTCACTGTCAGGGAGATGTCAGAGGAGGCCAGGCAGGTGGGTCCCGTGGTGAGTGCCCCAGGCAGACCGGTCCGGGCTCATATGACTTGAGACCTGCCAGAGTTAATGAGGGGGGGCTTCTGCTGGTGCCAGGCTGGGGGTTGTTGTCCCAGAGGCATCAAGCCTCTTTCAGTTTCCCTCTATGATGGCCTCGGCCACACGTTTCCTAAGCCTCTCCTCCATCCTGTTTATATTTCCAACTGTGCCAGCTTTTGAGCAGACAGAGCTCCAACACTAAGTTCCTTTTCCCTGCTTACTCCCTGCCCCCACCCCAGTCCAGCCAACTCCCACTGAAGTGGGGGGGGGGTCCCCAAAGCAGCACAAGGAGAGGATGTGCTGGCTTCAGGGCCACTGAGATGCTCAGCTAGAGGCCACCTTGGCCAGTACCAGAGAGTCAAGGCAGCCAAGGACCCTCTCCTTGGCCTCTGGTGACCAAGAGGGTACTCCTGGGGAGAATCGTTGTGCAATGCAGTTCAGGATTTATCCTGTAATCCTGCAAATATTTACAAATGTGCTAGACTCTGGGGTTAGAGCAGTAAGCAGAACATCATGATTCCTGTCCTCATGGCGCTGATGGTAGATGGATGGATGAGTGGATGGATGGATGGATGGGTAGATGGAAGAGTGGATGGATGGGAGGGTGAATGAATGGATGGGTGAGTGGATGGATGGGTAGATGGATGAGTGGATGGATGGATGGATGAGTGGATGGATGGATGGATGAGTGGATGGATGAAGGGATGGATGGATGGCTATATAGGTGGATGGATGGGTAGATGGATGTGTGGATGGATGGGTAGATGGATGGATGGATGGATGGGAGGGTGAATGAATGGATGGATGAGTGGATGGACAGATGGGTGTGTGAATGGGTGGATGGGTGGATGGACAGACTGGACTCAAACCTCAGCTCCTGCCTTCCCTAGTGTGTGACCTTGGACAAGCTGCTTAACATGTCTGTGTCTCAGTTTTCTCATCTGTTAAATGGGGATAATAATAGCACCAAATTTCAGAGTTTTTTTCTGAACATAAAATGAGCAAATATATAAAGTGCTTAGCATAGGGTCTGCACTAGTGCTATGTGAATGACGGCTTATATTAGTAAGGGAGACAGATAACATCTAACAGGGCAGGGTAGGAGGGGAAGGTTGAGCAAGGCAGGGAGGGAAGGAAAGGAAGGTGAGGGAGACGTAGTTTCATGAGCGGCCTGGCAGTGAGGGGTGAGAGTGGCGTGTGAGGCTTAGTGAACCTCACGTGCATGCGTGTGGCTACTGAGGACTCAGGTAAACAGGCTGGCCCGCTCAGATACCCAGATAACCCAGGGTGACCCCATCGCAAATCTTTCATTGTATCACATCCGCAGAGTTCCTTTGCCATGCAACAGGCGTAACAGGTGACATGTTCACAGGCTCCAAGGAGCGTGGCGTGGATACCTTGGGGGCCATTAATCTGCCTTACACACCAGGGCAGCTGAAAGCGAAACTGGAGAGCTTTGGGGGGAGCCTGTCCCCTCACCATCCTCAGACTGGTGGGAGAACATCGAGGACTGTGAGGACCCCCAGAGCTTTCACGAAAATGCACCTGCTGTCATTTTGTTTCCTGGAACCTGTCAGTCCCCTCCTGTCGATCTGTCCATCCTGTCAGCAAACGCTGGCTGGGCAGCTCCGCTGGGCCAAGCGTGGAGCAGGTGTGAGGCGCAGAGGAGGACAAGGGCCTGTGTGGGAGACGGATGCCGACTGCAGCACCCTGCAAATCCACATGTGGTCACGACTGGGTCGAGAGTAGGGAAGAAAGACCCGGGTTCTCTGGGACAGACCCCTGTGGATGTGGAAGTCCAGCAGAGGCTTCCCTGAGGAACTGCTGTGTCAGCCGAGATCAGAGGAGTCGTTATAATTAGCCAAATGGGGGAGGGGAAGCTTCCAGGCAGAGGGAACAGAATATGCAAAGCCCTGAGTTTGGAAAGGGCTTGGGATCCGTGAGATGGCGAAGGTGGCTGAGGTATAGTGAGCAGGAACCTGGAGAAAGCAGTGGTTCCATTTTCCATTCTAGAAACATCTATGGTGCTCAGCACTCTCAATAAGGGATTGTTTTCCCTTCTGCAAAAATCACAGAAATGCCACAGTTAGGAGCTGGTGTGGGGCCCCATTACTCAACTACAATCAAAGTGACAACTTTTTAGTAAGAGATGGTGCCATCAGGTTATAATTCCAGTGGGAAAGAGTCAACTCTCAGCTCCATGAGACGAAAATTAAAGTGTGGGTGACCCCGGGGAGACACGGGGTGCGGGGAAACTTCTTTCTCTCTCCCAGCCCCGCGCCTCCCACCTCCACTGCCCCCACAGCCCCCAGGGGTCTCTGCTGCGAGTCGCGTCGCAGGCAGACGAAGCCTTGCCGCCCATCTCCCCTGATCCAGGCGGCCGGCGCGAGGAAATGGCACCTCCCCACAGTGAAAGCCAAGCCAAACAGATTAATTTTAGATGCATCTGCTGTAGATTAAACATTTGGAAAAGCCATTTTATAAATATTTTTTTTCCACAACCACATCCCCATATGGCCGCGAGCTCCGGTCTCATTCCGAATGCTGCTGGGGGCCGCACACATATGTATTTAATGTACACTCCAGGCCCAAGACTTCTGTTCCCGGCCTCCAAGGAGCATTCCGGAGTGACTTTTCATCTGCTTTGGGGGGACACATCAGACGCCTTGGAGCAAACGGAGCACATGGAGCCATCTTGGAGGTGGCGTGGGCACGGGGGAGGCAAGCGCAGAGTGACCCCTCCTCCGTCCTCTCTCCAGACGGCGGCCCACAGCCCTTTCTCTCTGCTCTGCGCTGGGCTAGGCCCTGGGGGTTCCAGAAAACTAGATCCTTGTCTTTCTAGAGCTCCCTGTCCAGCAGAAAAAATCCCTCATAGGGTCAGCTCTGGCTCCCTTGAGCCACCAGACTCTGTGTGGGGGTCACCCAGCCCCGTGGCTCTGCCTCATTGGAATCTTCCGGATCTGCCCCTGCCGCCCACTGCTACTGCCACCCACCTGGGGCTCTTGCCAGACTGTCATTGGCCTCCTAACTGAGCTCCTTGTCCACTCGCCCACCTCCACCCATTCGCCCCCGGCAGCAGGAGGACTCACGTCTCTTCCTGGCCTCAAACCCAACACCGATGAGGAATCGCCCTCCCTGTGAAGGCCACACGCCTCGAGATGGCCGGCTGGTCCCACTGTTTCCCCTCCAGCTTGATTAGCTTTGATTTTGAAACAATTACAGATTCATAGAAAATTGCAAAATAGTGCAGAGACATCCAATGTATCCTTCAAGTCCACAGCAGGGAGCGCAGACATGTGTGGTTGTGGATTAAGGACACGTGTCCCGTCACCAGTTCACCCAAAGACGTCACTGCACGAGGGTGGCAGGGGCAGGACATGTGGATCACCAGGATTGCCCAGCAGCCACAGTGACTGCTGGGGCCACAGTGTCCCGGCTTCTTTCGAATATAAGAGGTAGCGTGATTGCAGATTTGACTTGACTTTTGCCTACGGGCGGGCCAGGTACCTGCCTTCCATTCCACCCCTGTGCCTGGCACTCAGTGCTCTTCTCCCTTGGACACAGTAGGTGGCTTAATCATGTCCCGAATCCTTGTCCATGAGCCTGGTGTGTGGGCCTCTTGTTCTGGGATTCCGTCTGCACCAGTCAGGCAAACACTGCTCGGTGGGCGGAACTAGTGCAAAGCCCCGAGGTAGGAGGAGGTAGGGGCAGGCTTGCTGTGTCCCAACGACAGCGCACAGCCCAGCGTGGGAGGGAGGAGAAGCCGGGCAGATGGGCTGCTGTGTCTGTTGAAACCAGGGCCCTAAAGTCCCGAAGCAGCACCAGGCGGGTCCTCACTGCACCGGCTCTGTCTCCACTTGTGGTCTACCCATCGAGTGCAGTGTCCTGGGTGGGCTTCCTTGGCCTGGGTGCTAAAAGCTGTTTGGGATGATGGATGTTGGCCAAATGCCCAGATTTACATCCTTTTCTGCTATCCACAAAGCCTCCAAGTTTCACAGGGCAGCACTCAGGTGGGGTTTGGAGGTGGCCACCAACAGAAACCAGTGTTCTGCTTGAAGTCGGAGCAAACTCGCTGGGGGCGGGGGCGCGGGGAGGACTCGGGTGGGAAAGGGAGCTGGAGCACCGGCCTGGAGGGGACGGCTCTGGGGCAGGACCAGGAGTCGTGGCAGCCGGAATAATGACAGACTCGCTGGTCTTCTTGCAGGAATGAAGGAACTGTTTCTCCTGGCACACAATCATGTAACCGCCCAGCTGAAGAGTCAAAGTTCTAGAAGAGAGAGCACTGTGCCCACCTGGGCTAGTGATTCTGCACCCAGCCCCATCCGTTCTCCATCCTTCTCCACCCTGTGCTGAGTCCTGTGGAGACGGCCCCTAAAAACTGCATCGACTGTCTCCCTCGTCCTCTGACTTCTGGGTGGGTTTGGCCAACGCGAGCAGCTGCCGACCGGAGGATGGGAGGGACACAGGAGGAAGTCGTTTGTCCTTCCCCCACCTGGTTGCAGCCTGGTCCACAGTGGCCTCAGATCCTGCGGCAGGGGGCGTGAAGGGTTCCCGGCCACGGATCCAGCTCCTCCTGGGCTCTAGGAACGCGGTTTCTGGCCCTCACCTGGGGTGGTGACAGCTGCCTGCCCTTGCTAGTCGGGCTGTGTCCCCCCACACGGGTTCTCTGTCCCTGCTCACATCTCTGCACGTGCAGCGTCCGGCACCGTGGTTGCACTTGAAGGAAACCTCAGCTGCTGCTTGCTCAGGTGGTGGCGGGGCCCCACCGCAGCTGGCCAGGGTGAAGAGCGAGCCTGGTCTAAGGAGCCCGAGTAGAGACACGTCAGTCACCCCCAAGAGGAGCGGGATCTGGGGTATTTACTCTCTCACTCCCGCATTCGGAGGTTGAGCACTGCTCCGGGGGAGGGCGATAGTTTTCCAGCCTGCCCCACGGATGGGCACAACAGGCTCAGGCAGCCACCAACGCGCTCGGGCAAAGACAATCAGCTGCTACCACGGGCTGTTGGGCGATTTGCACTAAGATGGTATCAGGTGAGCGGTTAATGGAGCACTGAGGAGCAGAACTTTAAATTGTATTTAATTGCAATCAATTTAAATTGAAAAAGCTACCTGTGGCTAGTGACCACCCTGTTGGAGAGTGCCGGTCTAGATGGACAGATGGATACAACATAAATAATTGCACAAGTGATTATTTAATTATAGTCACGTGCCACATGTGACATTTCGGTCAACAACAGACCACACACACAATCGCGGTCCCTTAAAATTATAATGGAGCTGAAAAATTCTAGCAATGTTGTAGCCGTGATAACGTCACAGCACAAGGTGTCACTCAGGTGTTTGTGGTGAGGCTGATGTAAACGAGCCTACTGAGCTGCCAGTCGTGTAAAAGTCCAGAACATACAATTACGTACAGTATATAATGCCTGATAATGGTAATAAAAGGCTACGTTACCGGTTTGTGTATTTACCGTACTGTACTTTTTGTTATTTCAGAGCGTACTCCTTCTACTTGTAAAAAAAAAGAATGTGAGCTGTAACTCAGCCTCAGGCAGGTCCCCCAGGAGGTCCCCAGAGAAGGCACTGTGGTCACAGGAGGTGACAGCTCCATGTGTGTTATTGCCTCGAGGAACCTTCCAGGGGAGCAAGATGCAGGGGTGAAGACAGTGACACTGGCGGTCTTGACCCCGGGCAGGCCCAGGCTAGCGTGTGCATGTGTGTCTTAGCTTTGAACAAAAAAGTTTAAAAAGCAAAAAATAAAAATAAGCTTATAGAATAAGGATATAAAGAAACAAAATATTTTTGTATGGCTGTAAATGTGTGTGGATTTTAAGTTAAGTGTTACTACAAAAGAGTCAAAAAGTTAAAAAAAATTAAAAAGTTTATAAAGTAAAAACGTTACAATAAACGGGTTAATTTGCTATTGAAGAAAGACAAATATTCTTTGTAAGTTTAGTGTAGCCGGAGTGCACAGTGTTTCTGAAGGCCGTGGTAGGTGACGGTAACGTCCGAGGCCTTCACGTGCACCCAGCACCCACTCACCCGCCCAGCCAGAGCAACTGCCCGGCCTGCGAGCTCCATCCACGCAGTGTGCTACGCGGGTGTGCCATTTGCTTCTATACCACAGTTTTACTGTACCTTTTCTATGTTTAGATTCACTAATGCTTACCATTGCGTCACCCTTGCCTACAGTGTTCAGCGGGGTGGCGTGCTGTACAGGTGTGTAACCTGGGAGCGATAGTCTATACCGCGTAGCTTAGGTGTGCCATATGCTACACCAGCGGTCCCCAACGTTTTTGGTACCTGGGACGGGTTTCATGGAAAACAATTTTTCAACAGATCAGAGATTGGGGAGGTGGGGTTGGTTTCAGACAGATTCTCATAAGGAATGCGCAACCTAGATCCCTCGCACGTGCAGTTTATGGTAGGGTTCGTGCTCCTACGAGAATCTAATGCCACTGCTGATCTGACAGGAGGCGGAGCTTCTGTGGCCCTGCATCGATGGGGAGCCGCTGTAAATACAGATGAAGCTTCCCTCGCTGGCCTGCAGCTCACCTGCTGCTGTGCGGCCTGGTTCCTAGCAGGCCACGGACTGGTGGGGGTCCTTGGCCTCGGGGGTTGGGGACCTCAGAGCCGCACCATCCGGGTTTGTGTAAGTACACTCTACGATGTTCACACAACTAAACTGCCTAATGATGCATTTCTCAGAACGCGTCACCGTGTTAAGTGACACAGGACTGCGTACTGGATATGACCATCTTGTGCTCTCACTACGGCCTGTACACCTTCCTTCTGGACAGAAAAATCAGGGAAAGCTTATTTCAGCGGAGACCTGAAAGGCGACTCTGAGTTAGCAAAGCAAAGAGTCGGAGGAGGACCTTCCAGGCAGTGGAACAGCATGTGCAAAGTTGTGAGGCATGAGGGAGTTGGCGCCTGGGGAACCAATTAGACTGCAGAATAGTGAGTGCAGAAGGGACACCAGAGATGGAGGGGTGGGTTGGGGACAACCACAGAGGCCCTTTTATCGTTCTCCGCATTTTACAGGGAGAGAATTTGAAGTTTAGAGGTGGAAAGGAACACACCTCAAACCATCCGGCCAGTGAGTGGTGGGGCAAGGATTTGCACCCAGGTGCAAATCTTGGTCCGGATCAGGTGGGGCCAAAGCTCTCACTCTCAATCACAAGCTCCCCCAGGCCTGGGGGCGATGGCTTTACACAGAGCAGGGAGCAGCGTCCCCAGACCTCAGGACGGACAAGCTGATCTCCGAAGCAGCAGAGCCCTGTCCAAGCCTGTCCCCAGCAGGAGGCAGCCACTTCCCTGGGAAGCAGGCCTCGGGCTGCCCAGCTCGGCTCATGAACTCCAACCAGGAGCCCCCTGGAGGGGACACAGTGCAGAGGCTGCTGGGAAATGAGGGGTGGCGGCTGGTCGACAGGAAGAAGGAGGAGGAAGTGGGCAGAGGGCAGCGTGAGTTGGGGTCCTCCTTTCTCCGGGCAACTCTGATGGAGCCCATGTTCAGGCTTCAGAGTCCCAAGGCCAGGGTTCAAATCCACTCCCCAGCCCTAGAGTTGACCTCTTCTTGTTTCTGAGCCTCGGTCTTCTCAGCTGCAAAGTGGGCTGGGGGAATTTGTACAGATTACTCAGCACAGCAGTTCTCAAAACGTGTGGCCCAGGGAGCCCTGGGGAATCGTAAGGCCATGATCCGCCTTTTAATCTCATCTCTCGTGAGAGTACAGCGGAGCTTCCCAGCAGCTCCGGGATACGTGAGGACGTCAGTGCTCTGCCAGCAGATGGAATGAGTGTGTGCTTGCGATTCTCGTGCTTTGAAGATTTATTAGTTTGCATTGCTCACACAGAAATATTCATAGATATAATCTGTATAGCCAAAAGCCCTTGGGGTTCTCAATAATTTTTAAAGGGTCCTAAGACCAACATGTTTGAGACCCCCTGTTGTGACACTTGCCACAAGGACCTAACAAGCACCCGATGCTGACGACATTGAAAGCTGTTGTGCCCTTGCACAGAGGAGGAAGAGGGCATATGGGTTGTGGTTCTTGGGCTGCGAGCAACACAGACCAGCCCCGACTTGGGCGAATGAGGACTTGCTGGAAAACCAGGCTCGAGACGGAGAAGCACCGGGCAGCGTCCAAGGACCGAGGCGCCGACACCGTGGGAAGTTCTGGTTGAATGAAACCACCGTTTGGGGTCTTGCTGTTGAGAGACCCCACACTCTTCTCGGGCAGAGGTGGATGCACAGCCAGGCCAGGGAGATTTCTCTCCCTGGAACTTGGCTTTTAAACAAGAAGGCCTCTCCCCAGGACCTGGGAACCCTATTTGGCCAACAGCCGCTCAGGGAAAGGGGAGTTTCCCACCGGCCCCCAATGGCTCATGGGGGCAAATGCTTAAACCAGCTTCTCCCCCAGAAGAGTCCCGTGTGTTGAACGGAAGACTGGTCCCGTCTGTACTTTTAAATTCATGATGAATCTCCTCCTCCCCACCTCGCACAAGCCAGCATGGTGACAGGCCTTGGCCCCCACCCGAGCCCCCCCAATCACACGGGTTCTTGCGGAGGGCCGTGCGCACGCTGCTTTGCACCAGCGGGAGATATTTCACTGGGTTTATTGGAGAAATTGCCTGTCAGATATGATTATTTGTTTGGAGTTTTGTATATCAAATTCTGCTGGAGCTGGTGAGCTGTCACGCAGAGTTTATGGGTGTATGGCAGGCACAGTCCCATTAAATGCTCCTTGAAAATATGCCTGGTTGAAAACAACAACCACCACCTTGTTTACAGTTAACATAAAGAATCACAGAATCTCTCTTCCCCGGGGACAGCCTGTGTCTGGCTGTGTTTGCTGTCTGTGCCCCAGAGCCGTGCGACTGCACCCGCTCCCACACTGCGCCTGCAGGGACTCCTTCCCAGGAGGGAGGCCGGGAGACAGACAGCCATCGTTGTCTGAAATTCATTTCCTGTTCGCCGTGATTGCTTAATCACAGCAGGTGAGATGCATCCAGACCGACCAACCCTGAAAAGGGGCCCATCTGGCTTAGCTGAAATGGTGTTTCGGACGGGGATTCGATTGGCAGAATTAAAAGGTTGAAGAAATCCATCCACCCACCCGCCCTTGTGAGACAAATCCTCTCTGTTGACAAGAACATGCGGGGAAGGAGTGTTTCGTTGGAGTTTTGCACACTGGGAGACCTGTCGGGTCGGAGCTGAAATCCTCCTGGCACGTCCCGCCTCTGCCTGGGCCCTCCCTGATCCTGGTCTGGATCCTTCCCCTGCTGCCAGGTGTCTTTCTTGGCTGGGAGGATCTGATACCGTCTGGTGCAAACAGCTGATAATGCTGACGGAGTGCCCCTCCCTGGGTCCAGGTTTGCTTTGGGCATGAGCCCGCACAGGATGTTGGTGTATCAATCAGGGTTGTGCTGGCACATGTCTGCTCCAATAGGTTAATGCACCTCTTTTGACAGACTCCTTTGGCGGGGACAAGGGGTCCACCTGACCATGGAAGGCTGCCTAGCGGGCCCCTCCCTCGGGGTCCATAAAGCATCCTTTGTGCTTTTGCTGGGCCAGGCCTTGACAAAGGGGCAGCTTCGCCTCTCCCCGTCTTCCTGGGTGATGGCAACTGGCCTGCACTTGACATCCGTGCAGCCCGGGTGTGCCGGCGTTTGCACATTCAGCAGAGCACAAGGGTGCGGTCAGCGGAGGAGGAGGATGAGAGAGACCTTCCTCCTTCCTTAATTTCTCGGGGGATGTGGGAGGGGAACAGCTACTACATTCTTCACCAAAGGCGAGAGACAGAAACTCTAATTACAAATTTACGCATTTCTATTAAGAGCTCCCAAAGATATGAAAACCTTCAAGACCTAAAATTCAAATCTGTGCTGGAAAGAGGAAGCTACCTAGTGGGCAGCCAGGGTACCCTTGAGAGCCCAAACTGCAGCATGCCAGGGGCTGTTGGCTTTGCTCACGTCCCTGAACACAACGACCCTCATCCTCGGGTCTGTGCCTCCAGCCCTGGAGTCTTAGGAAAGGGTGGGTGTGGCCCTCAGTCACATTGCCATAGGCAAAAATCTCCCCCAATCCAGCCACCAAGTGCTGTCAGAGCTCCCTGCCCCAGCCTCGGGGGGCTGTACAGAGATGGACACACAACTGCCCCAGCCTCCAGGTAGCACGTGGTCCCGTGGGGAGCCGAGGCAAGCTCACAGATGGGACCATAAGCGAGACCCCCCTGCCCTGCTGGGCTGTGGATCCTGGGAGAGAGGAGGGGTGGGTTCTGGTTTGTGGGCAGAGTCGGCATGGGGCAGGAGCACCCTGGCATTGTCACCACCCTACATTCCTGCTTCCCAGTAACCTGGTTCTTCCTTCAGGGAACTACCCTTCCCCGTTTCATCGTGGGGCAGGGGGGTAAAGTACTACCAGTCAGAACCTCCAACTGCAAACCCTAAGCCAGACCCAATCACGTCCTTTCCTGAGATTTCATACCTGGACACGGAGAGGTAGAAGTTCCCTTGTGCTTAGAGGTTAAGGGTGTAAGACTCACATTGTCTGTCTCCAGGTGCTCTTGTGCAGTGGGGTGGGTCAACTCACAGCGACTCAGAGCTGAGAGAGAGAAAGAGCATGCCCTAATGGCATCCATTGAGCTTCTGGATCAAACCGTGCCTGAAGCTGTCCCCCTGAATTCTTCGGTTGTGAGCCGATAAGTTGTCCTGTTTTGTTTAAACCATGGTGAATTGCTTTTCAGTCCCTTGCAATGGAGAGACTTCTGATTGACATGGGGGACCTAAGTGATCTTCGCAAAGGAAGCATTGATGACGTGGGCCTTTAAACCAGTAGGGACTTGGATAGCGGCCAGGGTCCAGACAGAGAATGGCTGAGGCCAGGATGTAGACAGGGAAAGCTGAGAACATGGGTAGTTCCTGCCTCTGTTCTCCGTGGGGTCCCTGTGACCCGGCACAGCTGAAACTCAGCACAGTCAACGAATGACGAGCCTTCAGTTGAACGTGGAATGGGATTTGATGACCATGTGTAGATAAATCTGGAAAGACAGGTTTGGAAACCTAGGGTATCTCAATCACTCCCTACCAACGAACTCCAAGAGCAAAATGGGTAATGGGCTCCCCAGACAGAGACATTTAGCCCCAAGTTGTTCCCAGAAAACTGCCCGGGATTTGGGGTCTACACAACCCACCCGACCCCTCCCACATTCATGCATCTTCCTTTCAGGAAAAATCTCACTTTAAATCAATGATGACGTCATCGCCTGGCTTATAAATGAAAAAGCAACTCCAAGTCAGCTTTTTGGGTGCCAGGAGCCAAGGTGGGAAATTATTTCTTGACTCTATTCGTGGCTTTTGGAAATGGCCCCAAGACAGTCGCATCCACAGGATGTCAGCAAGGAGTTATTGTCCACGCAGCAAAAGGCTGAAATTTCAGCAACTGCACGATGATCTGATCTGGAGCGAAGCTCCCCTTTCCCCACCAGGATGGCACTTGAGCACTTTTGAAATGCTAATGTTTTCAGACCCAGACTCTTCATTTTTCAATATCTCAGATAGCACAGTAAACTCCGATGTCAGTGCCTATCGATTTTACAATTTCCTTGTTTCCTTCCCTCTCCCCACCCCCGCCCGCCACGTCTTTGATTTTATTTATGAAGCATTCAGCCTCACTGTGCAAGCAGGACCAAGGGCTGCCAGTCACTTAGATCAGCCTGGAGCCCCAGGTCCGAACTTGCCCGTCTCAGGGGCCCAGCCTCCTTTGGCAACTGTCAGTGGGCCGTGCGCCTCTCTGCACTCTCTGCAGCCTCCAGGGACCAGGTGACTCTGATCACAGGGACCCCAGATGAGCAAGACTCGGTTCCCCTTGTAGGACTCACTGTCCCATTGGAGAGAAATACGCACGCACAGAATGCAGGGGGTGGGGGTGAGTTCCCCAAAAGGGGGGATCGAAATACGGTGAGTCAGGGACAAGTTCAGGGATGCTCGGGGAGGGCCCAACGCAGGCGCGTGGATACATTCTCACGTCCTACGCCAGGCTCTGCACTGGACACTGCGCATGCACGGCCTCATTTGACCCTGGCCACAACCCCACAAGGTAGAGTCACCATCCCCATTTTACAGATGAAGAAACTATGGCTCAGAGAGGCAACGCAACGTGCCCAAGACTGAGCAATGCCAGAATTGGCACCGAATTTGCACCCAGATCTCTTGGACTCTAATGTCAATGGTCTGAGTAAGTACTTTATTTTTAAGTTGTAAATTATTTTACAGGTCACCGCTTAGCTGCCAGTGTCACGTGGGCCTTCAGAGCTGCCTGAAGAATCGACCTCTCATGCCCCATCCATTTCCTCTGCCGCGCCGGGGTTCAGATTTCCCCTGTTGGATCATCTCTATTAGCCACAAAGATGCGGTAAAGTTTTCTCTGCTTGTTAAGAAAAACCCTCTTTCTTGACTCACACGCAGGTGTCTGAGCTTCAGCTCCATCAACAGCCCAGACTGGAGCTCCCGATGCCCCCCAAGCCTCCCCACGTCCCCATCTCCATCAATGCAAACACTGTTCTTCCATTTCCCAGGCCAAACCCTTCCTTTGGGGTCCTCCTTGACCTCATGCTCTTTCTCTCTCCCTTTCTCCCTCCCCCACACCGGATCCACCCACAAATCCTACCAGTTCTGCCAATCAGCTCTCACCTGCCCCCCCACTGAGCTAAATTGGTTCAGGTCACCAAACCTCCCTGGGGTGATTGTCCCTGCGCTTGTCTTGCCCCTGGGAACACCACCACCCTCAGCACCCTCCACCTACTGTGGTCTGTATCCCACACAGCGTGGGGAGATCTGTGAACATACAAGCCTCACTGTGCCACTGCTTTGTTCAAAATCTGCCTGGTTTTTTTTTTTTCTCTTACCAAAAATAAAAGTCTGTCCAAGGGCCCACGAGACCTTTTCAGATCTGAACTGGCCGTCTCACCTCCTTCACGCAAGCTCACAGGCTGAACCGTCTGCCGCACACGAAAGCGCACCTTTCCGCGCAGCAGAGAAAACTACGTCTGTGTCCATGTCCACGCGTCCTGTCTCCTGACGCTGCTACGGCTGCCCTGCGGGAGGAGTTGCGTTTCCTTCACCCCGGGATCCCGGGCGCCTCGGGTTGTGCTGAGCACAGAGTGGGCACTGAATAAATATTTGTCAAATGAGTGAGTATTTCTAGAAAGTGCTAAGGCTGTATGTGAATTGTATAAATAACCCAGAAACATGTTTGTTAAGTGGGAAGGACAGGGAAGCCAGCATTTGCAGTTGGGATTTTTGTTCCCAGGGAGAGGCAGGACACTGTCCTGGTCTCATTGCCTCCTGGGGTACTGGGTCCTGGTCTAGGACACTGCTTTGGAAAGAAAGTCACATGTAACGGTATTAATACATACTCTTCCCAATATGAACATTGCATTCTTGGGCACTTACCCCAGAGAGATGAAATTTATGTTCTCCCCAAAACTTGTACATAAATATTTATAGCAGCTTTATTCATAATAGTCCCAAACTGGAAGCAACCTGGATGTCCTTGAGGGGTGAGTGGTGCATCCGTGTCACGGAACACGACTCACCGTAAAAGGGCAAGTCACAGATGCAACTTGGGTGGATATTCAGAGAATTGTGCTGAGTGGAGAAAAGGCAATCTCAAGATGTTATATATACATGATCCCATTTAGAGAATATTTTTCAAATAGCAAAATAATAGAGACGGAGAACACATTAGTGGTTGCCAGGGCTGGAGGAGGTGGCTGTGTATAAAAGGGCGGTGGGAGGGGAGCTCTCGGGGGAGTGTTCTGTCCCTTGACTGTGAGGGTCACACTACTCTACACATGATAAAATTGCATGGGACCGAATGCAGATGAGTGCGTGTGAAACTGTTGACATCTGAATACGGTTCCTGGGTTGTGTCGCGGTCAATATTCCGGCTGTGGCGTCGTGTTATAGTTGTGTTTGATGGTACCACGGGGCGGTTGGGGAAGGTTCTCGGGATCTCTCTGTGTCATTTCTTACAACTGCATGTGGATCTACAACTATCTCAAAACAAAAAGTTAATTGAAGAAAGTGCCGTGGTTTGAAGGCTCACGTTGAAATTAAATCCCCAACGTGGCAGTGTTGAGAGGCGGGTCCAGAGGTGACTGGTTGTGATAGGTCCGCCCTCATAGACAG
>RJWJ010026836.1:0-22694 GCA_004363605.1 Indri indri
TATTAAATCTGTTATAGTCTTGTACAACTTGTGATATATGGAAATAATTGTTTCATATATTGTAATGCTAATTAGCCATCAGCAACTCTATTTTTCTGACTTCATACTTAGCAGTTATATACATTGCTAACAACTGACAACAAGAGGTGGGAAAATATTTCTCCAAGCATAATAAAAGTTCTTATGTTGTTTGACTCTAGATAGATTTAACAATACTTTTTAACCTTTGAATATTTTCTGATTTCAAGTTCTAAATTCAGATGTTTAATTTACACAATAACATTATTTTTATTCAGTTATTTGAAAAAAACCTCATGTTTTCTAGATAAAATATTTGAATGATTTGGATGGTAAATGGGTAAATGGTTACATCAGCTAACTGGCAATAATATTTGAAATGTACTGTTAATTCAGGAAGATAAGTATAGGTATGGAATATACGAAACTAAAACTTTTTTGATGAGAAAAATATTAGCATTATCTATTCTGATTTTGAAATCCATGTAACCTCTCTTTGAAAAGTAAACACATAAAAATTTCAGCTTGAAATACACTAAAAAAGAAAAACAAAACACAAAGTACCCATAAAGGTTATAAGCTTTGCATATTGTTTTCCCTTCTGAGACCTTCAACCATTGAATATGCATTTTCATTAGATAAATTCATGGGAGAAGTCTCCAAATACTAGAGCGAAGGTTGTCTCAGCTCACTGAATGTGAACAGAAAAGAACTGTTATAATATTCATAAGCCAAAGTTACTCTGAAAAGAAGAATTTTTTTTCAAAAAAGCAGGGTGCATGCAACACTTTATAATGCATCAAACTACAGAATTTATTCATTTTCAATAAGCCTGGTTGTGTTTTTTTGATTAAAGATAATATAAGGTCTTGTACGAATGACATTCTTGATGTACTTGAAGAAAATAAATGTTTAATGCCATGAAAGCATAAGAACAGATTTTTAAAAAGCAACTTTTTAAAACAGGTCAAATTTACTATTACAAAAAAAATAATACTATTATCCAGGTAAAGAGTTCCAGATTTTACCTTTGATTTGATAATTTAGTGTCAGTTGTCTGTTTGCTTTAATATGTCCTCATCTTTCAAGAGGTTGAAGAGAGCAGTGTCTCTGTAATCAGACTGTCATCACTAATACATCCTGAAGGGATGGAGGAGTATGTCCTGAGTTCTTATAGAATCTGTATGGTTTTAGCCAATGCAGAGAGGAATTAGAGGTATGGCTATTACAAAGAAGATACAGAACTTAGTGGTTTTAGCTAAAACAATGACTGACACTCTATTGAATACATATATACATGAATACCTATATCTATACCTGTGCCTATGTCTGTATCTATCTATATAAGAAATCAGGGGTTTTTTTGCCACATAAAGGGAAATTAATTACTTGAGCAGTTCTCATATTTAATCTGAAATTTGGGCCTCTTAATGGAAATAGAATAAAGAAGAGTATTTATTCAAATAGGGGAAGTATTAAGTAAGAGGTGTAGAAAACATCTTTAAATTGACTTACATTGATATTATCTCTGAATATGCACATTGTATTAATGATATGTATAAAAAAGGAAAACATTGGAAATTCTAAACAACAAAGATCAGAGTAAATATGTGGGAGGTTTGTCATTATCTCAAAATTGGATAAAATATGGTTTCTTACTATCCATGGTAATCAAAATATAGGTAGTTTAATGGATAAGTTATTCCTGAACCTTACATAGCCAGTGGTTTACCTATTCATAAACTTACACAGTCCTGAAGCCAAGGCACCAAAATGTCTTCATTAATTCCTACCATCCTTTCTTCTTATCATCCTTTGATTTAAAAAACAAAGTTCAGTGTGATGGTTTATAGGAAAATTGTGCATAAATAAATATCCTGCATAATAGAAATACAGAAAAATCAGTCTCTGGATAAGCCAGCTTGATATTTTTCACAACTAATGTAGAACAAGCTTTCAGGAAGAGACCGTTGAAAGCTTTTCTTAGTTATAAGTTGATTCATAACATTTAGAATTTGAGGCATCATACTGTTTTGGTTACTATAACATTGTAGTACAATTTAAAGTCTGGTAATGTGATGACTCCAGGTTTGTTCTTTTTGCTTAAGATTACTTTGGCTATTTGAGCTCTTTTTTGGTTCCAAATGAAGTATAGAATAATATTTTCAAGATCCATGAAATATGACATTGGCATTTTGATGGGGATTGTGTTGAATATTTAAATCACTTTGGGCAGTATGGACATTTTAACAATGTTGATTTTACAAATCCATGAGCATGAGAAGTTTTTCCACTTGTTTGTGTCACCTGTGATTTCTTTCATCAGCATGGTGCTGGTAAAAAAGTAGAGAGATGGACCAATGGAACAGAATAGAGAACCCAGATATAAAACCATCTACCTATAGTCAACTGCTCTTTGACAAAGCAGACAACAACATACATCAGGGAAAGGAAGCCCTGTTCAATAAATGATACTGAAAGGCCTGGATAGCCACATGCAGAAGAATGAATCACAACCCATATCTTTTGCCATATACAAAAATTAATTGAACATGGATAAAAGACTTAAGTGTAAGACATGAAACCACAAAAAAATCTAGAAAAAAATGTAGGAAAAAGTCTTCTAGACATTAGCCTTGGCAAAAAATTTATGATTAAGACCCCAAAGGCAAATATAGCAATGACAAAAATAAATAAATGAGACTTGATTAAAGTAAAAGGCTTTTGTACAGCAAAGGAAATAATCAACAAAGTAAATATGCAACCTACAGAATGGGAGAAAATATATACAAATGTGAATAAGGGCTAATATCCAGAATCTGCAAAGAACTCAAACAAATCAGCAAGAAAAAAAAAAAAAAGCTAAAAAGTGGGAAAAGGCACAAACAGAAGTTTTTCCAAAGAAGATAGACAAATGGCCAAAGAACATATGAAGAAATGCTCAACATCATTAATTATCAGGGAAATGCAAATAAAACCACAATGAGATATCATCATAACCCTGTCAGAATGGCCATTACTAAAACGTCAAAAAACAATGATGCTGGCATGGATGCAGAGAGAAAGGAACGCTTATACACTGTTGATGGTAATGCAAAGTAGTACAACCTCTAAGGAAAACAGTATGGCGATTCCTCAAAGAAATAAATATAGACTTACCATTTGATCCAGCAATCCCACTCCTGGGTATCTCTACCCAAAGGAAAAGAAGTCATTTTATCAAAAAGATGCCTGCACTTGAATGTTTATCACAGCACACTTCACAATTGCAAAGATGTAGAATCAATCTGAGTGCCCATTAATTCATGAGTGGATTAAGAAAATGTGGTTTATATACATCACTGAGTACTGCTCAGCCATAAAAAGGAAGGAAATAATGTCTTTTGCAGCAACTTGGATGGAACTGGAGACCATTATCCTAAGTGAAGTTATTTCAGAAATGGAAAAACAAACACATGTACTCTCTAATAATTTGGGAGCTAATCAGTGGGCACACATGGGCACACAAGAGATGTGAAAGCCATTGGAAATCAAGAAGTGGGGAATATGGGTAGAGGGAAGGGCTAAAAACCTACCTATCAGATACAATGAACACTATTCTGGTTCTGTTCATGCTAAAAGCCCCAACTTAAGCATTAAAATGGTATTCATGTAACAAAAACATTTGTACTCCCTTAATATTTTAAAATAAAAAATACAAATGAAATGTAAATAACTTCACTTGTAATAAAGTGCACATTGAAATGCAAAAAAAAAAAAAAAAAGAATTTGAAGCATCATAAAGGCAATGGTTTGTAAACCGCCACCCATGGATGGAGACAGTGGAAATCATCATTTGGGCTGCTGTTCATGTATCCATGAAGTTGCACTAGAGAATCTTCACAGGATCAATGCATTTCATTCCATCCAAACAAGGGTGACAGTGGGTCCTGACTTTATGTATCAGTTTCTATACTACCTTTGGAAATCAATCAATCAGGCCACTCCATTTCCCAGAGCAAATATTTAAACAACATCATCAGTGTCTCAAGTGTAAGAGTTTAAACAAGGCATATAATGTATGTTCGAGCACAGTGTTATTTATGCGATATTACCGAGGCGCATTACGGGTCTCAGTAAGTAATGAATACAATGGTAACTATGCTCAGAGAAATTTATAAATATTTCTTCTCTCAGAGATGGTACAATTTTGTGCTTGTCAAATAAAAGCAGCAACACTGATTCAATTCTTTTTGCTCTTTGTGCGACACTAGCTAGCAAAGGTTTATTTTTTTTTCCCCCCTGGGTGATATTTCTAGATGAAGCAAAGTGCCTGAAAATTTCTTTTAATTTATTTGCAAAGCTGAATTCAGCACCACGATTCATTGTAACTGCTTCAGAACACCATGCGAGAATAAAAAATAAAAACTCCGTAGAAAGGAAAATTCAAAGCACGCCATTTGTTAGAATCAATTTTTTTTTTTTGCAAGCATAGCACTTCAACCTCAATAGTGTTTTAAAGCCTCCAAAGCTTATAATGGTGGTGATACACATATTTTTCTCTCTGCAAAAACAGGCCAAGAGATAATGAAACCATAATTTCAAAATATTGCAACTGATATAAAATGGCCACATGTGTGGTTCTGAAACACGCTATACGAGTACTTTCTGTAAAATAATCATATATTAAACACAAGGAGCAAGGGAAAAGAATCTTAAAAAAGAGAATGCAAAGCAAGGAAATACTCAATATTGTGGGATAACACGCTATTCAAATCAGCATTTCATTAATCCAGCTTGAATAAACCTAATTCCCTCCTACATCTTAATCAAGACAGACTTGAAATGATAAAAACTTAGAGATGGAGTTTAGAAGTCAGTGAATTCAGCATAGCCAATTTGTTCCTTTATATAAATAATTACATCAATATCAAAGGCCTTTTCTGACTACCACACAGGTGTGCAATTTAAAACATTTTTTAAGATAGTCATTAGATGATTATGGAAAAACTGCATCTATCAATTTATACATGCATACGCGTAAGCACATTATACACTATATTTACTCGCAGCTGGCTTATATTGGGTGAAAAGAGATCTAACACTTAACTTTGAAGTTTGGTTTTGTTTCTCAGCTTTCAAAGAGTTAAAATGAGGTTCCAGGGGTAGGTGTGGTTGAATACAGAGTTTATTTTTTGCTTCATGGATCCCTTCCAGTATTTTTCTAAGCTCTTGGGAGTCTTCCATTTTCTTTGTAATTTTTTTTTATTTCGAAATGTTATGGAACTGTAAGAATTCTAGAAGAAAATGTTGGAAAACTCTTCTAGATATTGGCCTAGGCAATATAATATTTTGATATTATTATAACTTAGTATTTATATTGGCATAATTGTCATACACAAGATTGATGTCTAAAAAATAAAAAACAAAATCTTATAACAGTTCTTGGGAATTTTTATTTTTTAGATACCCCATTGCCAGGGTTAGAAATCACTTCGTGTGGTTCTGCGTTGCTTTTGCAAACAAGGCTTTTTCATTTGCTTTAAAATTTTTGTTATAAATTTGAATCATCATTCAAAGCAGATTTATATAAAAATCTCTGAACTTCTTTGAGCTCAATCATATGCCCTTGGAAGAAAATTAGGACATGTGAGACTTCCTGTTGGCTGTACGGGTGTGTCCATTTGTATTTGTTTGAGTGTTTTGTCATTTCTAGATTAGAATATTTCTAGATTAGAATCTAGCACTTCAAGGATTGAGCAATTTGTGGTCAAAAAGTCATAGGCAATAATTTTTTATTTAAACACGGTCTCAGTTCTTATAGCTCTTTTAATAACTGTAATCAATCATAGCAAACCCCTCTCTCTATGTAGTAACCAATTAAGTGATTTCATAAGCTCTAAAGTGATGAGGAGAAACTACTCTCTTTTTAATTATTGGAAGGGTAAATAACATTATTGATGGCATTTGAAATTTAATAAGAGGATTTCTGTAAAATATTTTGGGAACCTTAAAATATGTACTATATCATTGCATTATGAGGGTAGAAATTTTAGAAGTTTTATTATAGTGTTGATTTTGATTGTTTAATTTCTCTACATGTTATTTTCTATGATGTTTTAAGAATGAAGACATTTAAATGATTCTATATAAATTGAGATCACTCATATTTCACACTTAAAACTTTCAAGAAAATAGACCAGTCTATTTTTAAGAAAATAATCCAAGGCAAAGGTAACTTTTATTGCTTTCTTACTATTTGCTGTTGTTATGCAATCATTGGCATCATTTAATTTATTGCTTGGCTAATGGCAGTTCCATCCTGCCAATAGCTCAGGTCAAAATTCTTGCGATCGTTCTTGGTGCTTGCTTTTTCTCTCATGCTCGACATTCGAATTGTCTGAATAATGTGTCACGACGTTTCAAAACCCTCCTAGAACCAACCCAACCAGTCTGCAGAAACCAACCTTCCCACTGCCACATGTATCTGAGTAGCCTTCTCTCCAGCCTGCATCACTGCAATAGATGCCCCCCCTCTAGCCTCAGATTTTGTCTTGCTTTCCTCAGTGTCTTCTCAAGGCTGCCACTAGAATGGTTCTGTGAATACGTAAACTAGCACCTCACACTCTCTCACATCCTCCCATTTCACTCAGAGCCTGGCAGTGGCTCGCAAGCCCCTCCCTCAAAGGTGCCCCCAACACCATCTCTCTCTTCATCTTGACTCTCCCACCTGCTCTCTTTGTGCCAGCCACACTGGCCTTTTGACTAATCTTTGAACTCTCCAAACCATACTCCTACCTTGAGGCCCTTGGACCTGGGTGTTCCTTGGCTGGAATGCTTTTTCCTAGAAAGTACAGCTTTACAATATGTCCTACAGCTGTGGTCCCCAACCCCCAGGCTGGGCTGCATGTCACTGCCTGAGCTCCCCGCAACAATCCATGGAAAAATTGTCTTCCATGAAACCAGTCCCTGGTGCCAAAAAGGTTGGGGACTGCTGTCCTACAGTGTCCAAAATATTTAGAATTTTAACACCACTTCCAAGACTCCCACCCCATATTCTTGAAACACCTGACTGTGCTTTACTGTTCTCATTACTCATATAGTATTTGTCAATGTCTAATATCCTACATGATGTATTTATTAACTATTTTTTTCTAGTCTGCCTTGCTCTTTAATGACATATGCTACCATGAGGTAAGGAATCGCCAATGTATCCAAAACACAGTGCCAGGGATATAGTATTTGCTCAGTAGACATTTGAATAAGTAAATTTAAATGATTTTATCTTACTTAATATTTGTAACAAATCCTACCTAGTAACATGTTTGATTTCATCATAAGAAGTCTCAGTAAACCTAAAAATGACTTTGGATGTTAAATAGAAAAATCCTAATCTCTCAATTGAACTTTGACAGAGTAATTATTAAATACCAACTGCAATATCAAGGGAAGCTTACAGTGTAAGGTCACTTACACAATGATTAGCCCTGTTTTATAAACTGCAGGAACTTATACATCCAATAGAAGAGACAGAAACATTTACCAGTCTGAAATATGAATGGTATTTTGAGGCTTTTATAAAGCCATGGGCTTGACCACAAAATAATTCTTATAGCTTTAGATCAAGCTTTAAATTAATCGTGAAATTAGTTAACATTTCTGGAATGGATGTGATTTATAAAACAATAAATGTGATTCAGGCTGGGGCTAGATATCATGGAAAAGTACAAAAATGACAGGTCTAGGGATCTTCGTGGACTAGAGGGCATGTGTTAGTGAGGAATGAAAAATGAGTGTCCTTCAGAGGAAATGGCCAATTTTGTGATACACTTTTTGGCCAGGAGATTTTCCCTGATGTGTTTAAAAATCACGAACATTGCAATGTTGAGACATAGATACTAAGTAAAGTAAAAAAACAAAAAAACCAAAACACTAGTTCTTAGTTATACTATAATTTTATAATGTTTCTGAACCAAATTGATATTAACGATTGAAAATGTCATAATTGCAGGAATAATTTGTTATACTAAATATTTGATACACTTGAGTTAAAATAATGTACTTTCAAAATAAATAATCTATTTGCATAACATTTATCATATTAAAGTTAAAATTATGTATGTTGGTTAATAAGCAAGTGTTTGTATTATTTGTATTGTAATATTTGTGGCAATTAAATCATTTATGTCATCTTATGTAAGTGACAAGTCTAAGTCCTAAGTAAAATAATTTTAGAGGAAAGTAAAATTATTATTCTACTTGGAATTTTAAGTTTAAGTTAAACTTACAGGAAAAGCAGATGTCATTTTTAATAGGTTTTGGGTACATAATTTTGGGTAGATGAAAACATCTAGGGATAATCATTATTAGAAAAGTTAATGTAGTTACTATTTATAAAGCATAATAACTATTGTGATAAAATCGTTTTTCTTTAGAATATTAGAATAGTCAATTATTACATCTCTTTCTATAGATAAAGTAGAAATAGTTCCAGTTAATGGAAGGAATTTCTATTTGAAACAAAATTTCCAAAGATAAAATATTATATTAAACCTTTCCTCATTAAAAACTGGCCTGTTTTTACAGAGATTATCAAATGTTAAGATGGTGTTACACAAAATAGACAAATTGCTTAGTGGAAATATGACTACAGTCCTGGGTGTCATCTCTTTATACATTTTATGGTTTATTTTGGCTAGTTTTCTCTTTTGCTTTTGAGGGAATTTAAAAAGCATTTAAAATGAGCTTCTAGCTTTCAGTAGAAACCAGAAGAACATATGGATAACATTAGTATCAATGATGAAAATTTTGATGATTTTTTTTTTTGCCCCCAAGAGAAGATCAGCATATTTAGAATGGGAAAAAACGCAAAGCAAAACAATATTTTAGGCATTTTATTCAAAATTGAAATTGCAAAAAATTGAACAGAAATAAAACAAAACACATAGTCTTGAGCCTTTTTAGGTAAGTTCTGATAGCAATTCTCTTACAAAGTAATGGCCCAGGTTTGCTTTCTGTGAGTGAAGTTGGCTTGGGTTTCAGAACTTCATTCGATAGTAATTCAATTACTAAGATAAGTTAATTTCAGCCTTAGGATATAGTTTTGGTGCTATTTATTACTAAAATAAATAATTTTATTTATTTACTGTTCTCCTAAAACTTATTTGAAAACAAAACTTTGCTTTGCCTATGCTTATTTTCTTCTCACAGACCTCTCATCCTATGTTGTTCCTGTATTTATGGCTAAACACCACATGAAAATTTACTGTAAAAACTTACTTTTCTGCAATTACTAAGGGGGGATGGTATTTCAATTGTCTATAATTCTCAAAGCCAGTTCTTCTTGAGGAAGGGGCAAGAAGAATAAGAGGAAGACAGGTCACCAAAAATTGATTTTGTTACTCTTGCCACTTGTTTATGACAGTGTGTACTAAAGTTGTTCTGTCTTTTCCTCAGATATAAATATGAATTTTAGTGGAACAGAATATCAATCTATTAGTCGTAAATTTATAATTTAATTCATGTATCTCTCTTTTTTGTCTCTCGGTGGTTGATTAATTCATGTTAATATACTGTGGGCCATGAAGCATGCATTTAAAAGTTGGATACTATTCACTGTATAAGTTGGATGGAGAAAATTGGACAATGTATAAATTTAGCTAGTGGAAATTGATGACAAAGTAGTATAAAAAACACTGCAGCTTTAATACGCTGTGTACCCATCAACCACAATGATGTCTTCTTATTCATGCTCGAGGTAATAATCTTATAGTTGTATAGACTACAGACGAGATGCCAATGTACAAATTTAAAATTTACATTTTTACAGACAATTGTCTTCAAGCCAATGATCACCCCAAACTTTTCAGTTAAGATCAAGTAGTTGTAAAGGACTCACTGGAAGGTAACACCTCAACTTCTAGAAAAGTAGTCTCCTCTAGGAAATCTCCTTTAAGGAAGCCAGAGGCAGAAGCAAAACATTAATACATTAATGATTAATATTATAGATTCAGTTGACTTAAAAATGCCATTCATTGCTCAATTTTTTTTAAGTATCACTTAAGTACTGGAATCTAAAATAAACTGCTGTGAGCCCAAATGTTGGTTAAATGTGTCCTTAGTAGGAAAAAGAGTGACACATTCAAAATAATTGACTGAAGAGTAACTAACAAAAAAAAAATACTTATAAAAACATGGGCAGCCTTAAGGGAATCCTATGAAAGATGCTAATGTACTTTATTTAGGGTGCAAAAAACTTAATTCAGTAGGATGCTGGTAAATGTTTAAATACTGACTCTGGTGACAGGGAGCGGGGCTCTGATTTGTAAAATTTGCCAAATTTCTGGCAAGTAAATATTTCGACTATGGCTGATTTTGGACTAGTTATGTTTAATAATCATCTCACAAAATTCCTGACAATCTAACAGTTGACACTTGCAAGTCACTAGAGCCAGCTCCACCCCACCATTGGCCAGAGGGGCATTGGAATGGAGCATTTCTAGTGACTGGTGACACATGCTTTGCAGTTAGAGAGTAGGTTCCCAATCCTGGATTTTGCAAAGTATTCGCCCTGACGCTTTGGACGAGTTATGCACATTGACTGAGCTTCAGTTTTGTCACCTGTGAAATGGTACTAATGACATTACCAACGTCATAAAGTTAGTGTAATGATTAAATAAGGTGATGCATGTAAAACATTTAGAAGACTGTCTAAAGAGTAATTTCCTAACAAGTAGTATTTATTGCCCATTTATCGCCCATAGATGTAAGGCTCCATTTATTATCATGAGAATTATAGCTATTACTTTTTTATGTTTTTGCTTGAGGTGTGCCTATAATTTTATTTCTGTTAATCATAGACTGCTCTTAAAAATAAATTTTCACTGACTCGAAGGTGAAATACATATCAGTTTCAGATTCCTAATGCTTATATAGCGTAATGTTATAATTTCTAATTGTCATCCTGTGCATGAAAACAAACTATAATGCTCTATTTTTAAAAAATACAATGATTTGTGACAGCCCATGATAAACCCCGTTGTTTTTTTACTTTTATGCTGATTGTCAAATATTTTCTTTTTTTTCGATGTAGTATTTCTCTTATATAACACAACTTCAAATTTCTATCTTCTCAAGTTTGGCTTTATTTTATACATGTCATTATAATGTGTCAATAAATAACCTTCACTCATGATAGGCACTTTAAGCCTCACAATTGTCCTTCTGATATGGATATTGAGGTTCACTGAAGTTAAGTCATTTGCCCCAAATTATACAGGTGATAGTGACAGATTTGGAGTCTGAACTCAGGTCAGTTGAATACCAAATTAGTGATGTAATCCGTAGGCAGAATTGAGTGGGGGAAGAGAGGACCTTCTAGGGTACGATTAGCTCAGGGAGCATGGCGTTGAAGCAGAGGAGATTTGACACTACAGTGTGGTGGAGAATCACTTGAGGTCATTTGTATCAAGAAGAACTATAAGAGCAAGTCATTGGACCTATATGCTACTGGTCACAGGGACTTGGGGGATGGCTTTTTTTTTTTTTTTTTGAGACAGGGTCTTACTTTTTTGCCTGGGCTAGAGTGCAGTGGTATCCTCATAGTTTTCACTGCAACCTCAAATTCCTGGGCTCAAGGGATCCTCCTGCCTTAGCCTCCCAAGTAGCTGGACTACAGGCACACACCACCACGCCCAGCTAATTTTTTATTTTTTTGTAGATACAGAGTCTTAGGCTGGTTTCAAACTCCTGGCCTTAAGCAATTCTCCTGCCTTGGCCTCTCAAAGTGCTAGGATTACAGGTGTGAGCCACTGCACCCAGCTGGATGGCTTTGTTTTTTCTTAAATAGAACTTCCAAAGCAGATGAGAACGTATATTAAAAAGGTCATGACGCCACTGAAATGGTCTTTGGAGAAAAGTTTCCTTCTTAAACATCTCTTTCCCTCTTAGAATAAATGCAGAGACCAATTGTATTGGGGAATTCTGCTAAGAGTTTTCTACTGGGGACCTGTGATGGGGAGAACTAATTGGGTTGGGTCAGGAGAAGATGCAGCTATACCTCACACTATTTAGTAGAGAAATCATTCAGTGTTTCCCAGTAATGGGCCAGTGCTAATTTTTGAGGTCCAATCAATTACTTTTCTCCAGTTTAGATAAACTTTATTGTCCCCTATGGAGAATGTTGATAGAAATTAGCTTACGTGAGATGGTATTTAATTTTTACTTACAAAACTGATTTAAAGCCTAAATTGTTGTATATTTGCCATCTGCTTCTCAGGAGAGTAATTTATGGCATGCAGAGATTCAATAAAAGTGGATTAAAACGCATAGTTCTTTAAGTTTCTCCTTACAAATATATTTCTAAAAATCCAATGACTGTGTTCAATGGTGCTTAGAAAATGATGTGTTCATTTCATTATATTGATGCACCTTAACATTCACTAAAACATCAAAGATAAGATGGATTCACTTAGGGAAAATATGAACCAAACATAATACCATACAATTTTTGTGGTCAACGTCGGAATATATGAAAGTCCATATTTTTAATATTTAGCACTAACAAGTAGACTCATTCTGTACTAAGGTGTCAGGTTCACGTTACCACTCAATTGATGCTATTGAAACACAACCATTAAAAGTTTATCCAAAGGATTTTACTGCCTGTGTCAATTCAGTTATGGGAATGGTATGCCTGTAGATATAAAATAAATTCACAGTGTAATAACGCAATATTGAAAAACAAAAATAATCCTGCTGGATACACACATTAAAAAAAATCTGATCCTTCTTGGAAACCATAAAATTTAACAACTTTACCTTATTGTAAGTGGAACAAATAATGACATGTAAAATCTTGGCTAGGGAAGCGGTGGTGAGTTGGTGACAAGGAGTATAATCTCTAGCATGAGAGTTCATCTTTAGTTTCTTTTCCTTTAAAATGGTGACAATAATAATACTTCTCTGATAGGGTTAAGGAAAAAATGAAATGAGGTAATAAATAGCAACACTTAGAGTCAGTCACAGTGTGTGTTCAATGAATATCATCATCGTGATTAAATGCTCTTAAGAAGTGCTTTTAGAAGTATTTTCCAAGACACATCTTAACTATTTGTGGAAATTTAATACAAGTAATGATTTAAACATGATAAAGTGTACGCAGCATTTTACTTTTCTTCCTACTTGCTTATGAAGCATTTATTAATGTTATCCACAGGACATGGATAATTTTTAAAATGGAAGGGCTATGTTATTAGTTATACCACTGAATAGGTGCAGAAGATTCCATAAATAGATACAGAAGAATTGATCTGTAACATCCATCATTATACACAAAATACTATAAGAACCTCTCTCATACTTTGAGGCCATAATTTTTCCTGTAGTATATCTGGGACCCGTTTTATAGTTCCTGACCTTCTGTCTCACCATAAAGTACTATGTAGCGGTGTATAATGATTATGTGATTAGACTCTGACTATGTGATTAGAAAGAACCAGACAGCCTCAGAGATGCTGTGGCAGCAATGATTAAAAGTAATTTTCTTGATGATAGGGAATAAAAATCATTTCTGATTTCTAATGTAATTGGAAAGCATGAGATGGCAATTCGTGTGAATTATTGTATCATACTAATGAGAAAATATATATTTACATATTTTTTAAAAAGACACTATCCATCTATATTATTTTCTCTAATGGAGAGAAATACCAACTTGTAGTCTTCACACATGTATGTGCTGATAGTTCACACAAAACCTGGTAATTGTGAAGGTGCTCAGTCACAGGGAAATTTCCTCTCTGGGAACTATCAAAATGCAGAGTCTCGGGGTCTGCTGTCATTCTGGGAACCCCCTTTCTCTGCACAGGACATAAAGCAAACTCACCAGCTCATCGGAGCAACCTTATTCTCAGTAGTCAATGACCACTCATTGTGTGTGACTCTAAACCGTTATTTCTCTGACTATTCAGAAAATAATATGAAATTAAAGAAGAAAAAAATACAAGGAGGCAAGCCTGAAAAATAATCCTGTTAGATAATGTTTGCAATAAAACCCTTCCAACTAAGCGATGATGAGCTCCACCCATTAGCAATTAAGAGACTCAAGACTGCCCAGTGACCTGTGTTCATCAGACCACTCTTGAGTGTGCTGTAAATTACCTGATCTGGCCGCTCCACCTTGACTCCTTATAGGGTAAGAATTCTCACTCCAACTCTCCCAGCCCCGCTGCCACTGAAGTTGTATAGGAGGTACAACGTGTGCCCCATTTTCCTACCCAAACCCCCAATCTCTCAACTCAGAACCAATCCAGTTACCCACCCTTTCGCTCCATACACAGACTCCTGCAGACTGTTAGATTAAATCACACGTTTGAGCAGATTGGTGTCATCACGCTTTCCAGGAACCCAGTGGCAGCTGTACTCCAACGCTGCGCGTCAGTATTGTTCCGCCTGTTGGTCCACTACCTGTGCTGTTTTTTAATTCTTCATTGTTCCCCTCACAAAATCTACGACTTCTCTCTGCAGATAATTTCTCCTGTGTCTTTGCAGAGCAAATTGAGTCTTTTAACCTATATTTAAAATGTTCGCCTTTTACTGACTCCAACGCAAGCTCTAAATATGCTCTAGTATCTCCTATTAAATACGCAGATACATCCCTCTTCCAACCTAATGCCTCTCTTTAGCTACGGCCTTATCTTTCTCCTTCATTTTACAGCCAAGCTGTTTAGAAACAAGGCTTAAATTCACTAACGTATTTAGCCTCTCATTTTAAATTTTAATCTATATTAAACTGACTTCTACCCTCATCAATTCCATTGAAAATGTTCTGGCTGTGTTCTTCAATTACCTTCTAAACGCCAAAGCCGAGGAAATCTCTCCAATCTTCATTTGACTTGAAGTCTCTATAGCACTTGTATTTATTTTTAGAGATATAAGTTATTTCTGTTTCTGCTATAAAGATTATACTTCCCATTGTAGAAACTTTTGAGTATATAAAAAGCGAGAAAAAGAAAGATATATACACATCCTCACCACCCAAGTTAAAGCAGTGCTTAACATTTTCATTTATTTCCTTTAATGAATTTTTCCTATGCATATGTAGGCATTTTGTGCATGTGAACATTACGCTTTTTTGTTTAACTAATATCAAAAATATTTCCCTATGTTATTAAATAATCTTCAAAAATGAGATTGTGAAGTCTGCATGATACTCCATGTATGAAAAATTTATTTCTTTCATAGTTATTGGACATTTCAGTTTTGCTTTATCATTTTACCTTTATAGTTGTATAATACATGCTTTTTTGATGAATATACTTATTTTCCTTTACTTTTTAGTTCCTGTGGCCAATGGAGCACTGGTAAATTGTCTGCCAAGGAAACACAAAAGTCATCCTTTGTAGCACTTGCCAATTTCCCTGTTGTACATAATCCTACCATGGTCAATTTTAAACTACCAACAGAATGTCACTAAATGCAGAGATGGAAACATCCGCTCAGCATCTGCCAATGAAAGTTGGGTCTGGCACATCACTGCCAGTGATCCTACTGTCCCTATTCTGGCACTAGACCTTTCTATGTTTACTGCCTCAAAATTAGAACCAAAAAAAAAAAAAATCAAAACCCAAGAAATTTTGGCCTTGAGATTCTAAAGCTTAGGACCTGGTGAAAAATGATCAAATCTCTAGAACCAAACATGGAACAGTGGTCAAGTTGTATGTATGCTCTCAGGGCTTTCTCGGGCTTTCTAGATTTTCTAGCAGCTGAGCATGATACGTAGCAAGAGTAATTTCCAATGGGCAAAGACAAAGGGTAGTGGCACTGAAATGACCCTTTTGGGACTTCAAAAAATAGCAATACTCTAGACCAATAACTGTTGACGGGCATGAAATAAGGGCATCTCAGAAGATACTGGCAGGAATAGATGATAGTAACTCCTGATAGTTAACTTCTCTTTTCAGCATCTTGGTGCATAAAACTTAGATATATCACTAGGGAAGTTACAGGTGTGGGAGTCAGGGGAAGATGGGATCAAATCAAATTAACTTCGCAATGCCTGGAAGAATAAAAGCTCAAAAAAGAAATAAAGTTCAATTTCAGAAAAATAAAGTTGAATTGCTTCTGCACCTGAGTTTATGAAATCAGCTTTCTACTCCCCAATTTCTGTAAATAATGCTTCTGTGTGTACACTGATAAATAAATTTTCTTCTGCATCTCTAATTAATATAAAAAATGAATTCCTATCAAAGCAACTGTAGGGTCAAAGGAAATGAATAATTTTAAGGCCCTAAAAATGTGTGGAAAATTGCCTCACAGAAATCTCATAGCCATTTACAGGGTAAAACAACCCTGAATGAATCCAACAATCTCCCAACTTCATACCCCACCCACCACAACCCACCCAAAAGCAGCTAGCAAATGCTAATACTGACATAGATAGCCTGGGGTATCCAACCATCTTCCGGAAGGCTTGCATTTAAAATTGTTTATGCATATGCAGTCAGAACTACATTACTTCCTTGAGCAAATATTCATAGTAAAAATTCTCTTTGCTAGAACCATCTTTCTGTTAGCTACCTCTTCTGATGATAACCATCACTTTTACTTTATAGTCAAGGATTTCTTCTAACCCATGAAAGATGTGGGCAGTGTTACCATTAGACACAGGAGGGGTGACTGGGACTCTTTTGGCAGGGGAGAGTTCAGTGAAGTTCTCATCAGTCCTCACAGGCCTAGCTTCATGAGCATCCAGGCTCCAAGGGGCCTTCCCAGGCAGGTGGGGATTAATGAAGTAAGTAGTGGTCTCCAAGGCAGACTGAGCAGAATCTGCTATGTTCCTGGACACATTGCAGAGCACTGCAGATTTTTGTCTAACGAAGAGCCCCAATCCCCTGCTGTTAAGAATTTGGGCTTTTACTCAAAGTGCAATGGGGAACTTCTGCAAGGTTTGAAAATGGGTAATGAGACGGTGGAACTTCTGTTTTAAAATATGACTCCAGCTGCTCTTCAGAGAACAGGAAGGAAAACTGTCAAGAGCAGAAGGAGACCCAGCGGGGAGGCTCTTACCTATGAGAGGTGATGGTGGCGTGGTGGAGTGCTGCTCGTGAAACGAAATCTACCCTGGGAAATTATCAGTGTATTTTAACATTTGGCCGATGAAAGGTCATTTAAATAATCCTACAGAATTATGTTTCAGATCTGGTTACAACTTTTGCAACTCAAAAATTTCCGGGTACAATCTACCAGTCTTAATTGCACAGATTCTTTTTGGTGTTTCATTTATTTTAAATGATTGTTCAAGCTAGAATCAAATTTGTAGTACACCACTGATAGGGAACTGCTGGGGTGTCCCTTAAAAGTAATTCTACCAATAGTAAGATTTTAAGTTACAATTGAGCAGGAATTGGGGTATCTAAGTAAAAGAACACCAGGATTGGGAAAGGTAGTTTTTTTTAAATAATTTTTTTTATGGTGGTCAAATACAAACAACATAAAACTTGCCATTTTAAGTATACAATTTAGTGGAATTAGTTATATTCACAATGTTGTACAACCATTACCACCATATACAACAATTTTTATCAACCCCCCCAAAAATCTCTGTGCCTATTAAGCAGTGCACATTCCCTCTTCTCCCATCCCCAAGTAACCTCTAATCTACTTTTATTAAAGTGAATTTGCATATTCTAGATATTTCATAAAACTGGAATCATATGTTATTTTGTTTCTGGCTTATTTCAGTTACGTGTTTTCAAGGTTGTAGCATGCATTAGAACGAGATTCCTTTTCATGGCTAAATAATGTTCCATTGCGTCCATCTAACCCATTTTGTTTATCCATTTATCTGCTGATGGCTACTTGGATTGTTTCCACCTTTTGGCTATCACGAATAATGCTGCAATTAACATTCACATACAGGACAGAGGTCAGCACCTTGTGTCGTATCCAGACATGGTAGCGCTGACATACATAGTGATTTGCAAATAGGATCAGCTCTGTTCTGTCCAGAACTGGGAATGCTGGCTACCATCTTTCACACTGCCACCCACTGCGGAGGGGCTGGGGCAAGGGCGAGTGCAAATGGCACAAAGTATTTCCATCATCTTTAAGTTGCCTTTTTCCCGATTCAGCATTTATGCGTGTTTTGCAAATCTTTGACTGTTTTCCAGACTTCTTACAACGTTTTTATTCTGACAGGTTCTGCTTATTTTTCAGTGTTTCTCTGGGAGAATGGGAGTTTGGAGCTGCCTACTCCATCAATTCACTGATGTCATGCCCATAAATAGTTTACTATATATTTATGAACACAATGGAGAAATAGATGTGTGCATAAAGATGTGATGAAAGGTCTGTAATATAAACCAGCAAAGTAAATGATAGCTACTAAAGAAGGAGTAGAGAGACAACAGTTCTCCATTAAGAATGGCTCTCCAATAAGAACGGGTTCTTGAGGATAGGTTGGCTAATTAATTGGTGGGTGAGCAGATACTCTTTAAACCTTTGTGCTAAGGCTTCATTAAGATATTGCTAATGCATGAGAAGGAATATTTTGGGAAATGGTATTTAGTTAGTTAAACATGTAAACAATGAGATAGTTCCTTATATTATTAAATATCCTTGACCAATTTGATGTGAGTGGTGGCAGGGAGTTTTGTACTATGGCTGTACAATAATTTAGCTAATTGATGTCTTTTTGCTAGACCTTTAGGTTGCTGTCAAAATTTTGCTACTATAAATAGGGCTGCAGTGAATACCACAGTACCCAAGATCATCTTGAAGTTTTATATTTAGATATTTGCTACTTCTTCCAAAATTAGAATGTACACCTTACCACTTAAAATAATTTTGGGGAATTATGTAGGAATGAATCAGTTTAATACAGGCCACATGTAAAATCACAAAATGTATTTTACTTCAGAAAATAATTTTTAAAAAGGAAACTAGTTAGGAAGGTTTTTGGGGTCTGGGAAGAGATAAAGAGATAATGAGAGAGATTCCTGGCAGATGTGTGGAGGTTATATGCTTTTATTCGTTTAGATTTTGGGGGCTACCGAGATATTATATAAACAGAGCTTAGGCATTTGAATTACTGTTTTACCTTATGCATAACTGAGGACCATTGGTGACAGTACTTTAAGATAAATTAGCTTAGATTGAGGAGAAAATAGGAAAATGCTGAATAAATTAAAAAAAGAAAACCTTTACTGGGTTAAGTTATTACAGAAAAAAAAAAAGGCATTTAACTTAATCTTTTGAAGATTCACAAAACACTGGAAATTACTGTTTTGTTCAGTATTGTCCATAACTTCTATTCATTAAATCCACTTTTCTACTTAGCATGAAGACAGTATGGAGAAAGCTGATTGTCAAGGGTATGTCAAGGGTGTGCAGATCACTTAGTTTCAGTCTTGCCCTGAATCTTATCCAAATAAGTAAGAGTCCCCATAGCTGGAACAGAGCACCAGAGCAAAGAAGGGTCCCTGTTGGTGTGTGTAGCAAAGAAGACGGGGTGAGAGAGATGGTAAGAAGAAAATCTTATTTGCACATAAGTAAAAATTTGTACCCGATTCAGCTCTGGCAATTATTCTAAGTTGTGAATCTGTATGAAAAAGAACAAGTTTCAATTTTTACTTATGTTTATAAGGTGATATTATAGAAAGAAAAAAGTCTGTAATTGATTGATTTAATGATCTCAACATTGTAACTGTGTTTTCAAATTCAATAATTGATGCAAGCTCAGTTTTGCTCTATTAGGCTGTACACTGTAAAAAATATTTTCCAACCATACTGAAATAATTTCCAAGCTAATTGTGTATACTTAAGTAGACTCTGAATCTGTTATTTCAAGACCCCCCCCAAATAAATAGTACTATGTTGAAAGTTTCAGTCGAGACACTCAGATATGAAATAAATTGCATAATAAGGTGTGTTTTGAGTCCGCTCAAGATGTAGATATTGAATGGAAATGCCAAGAACTGATTCTCATTTAATTACAAGGTAGAAAATGGTTAGAATTTTTGGTGATAAAGAAAAGGATTTTATGAAGATGATTTCTTCAGAGAAATCTGTGCTATTTGTCCCACCCATCAACACACAAGAGGAAGGAGTGTATGAGTTAGTAGAAGTGTGTGTGTGTGTCTGTGTGTCTGTGTGTGTGCGTATAGGGGGGCAGGGGTTATCCACCTCCTTTATCTCATGGGGAGAAGGTGAGGCTTCCATGGAGCCACATGGAAAGCTTGCTTCATGCTCCCTGAAAGGGGAAAAATTGGTGGAATGGGATCTGACTCCTGCCACTAAAACTTAGAGGTCTACAAAACAAAACAAAGTAAAAAGAGAGAGAGAGAGAGCGAGAATTGTTGTGAAGACAGTGCAAAACCAAAACCAGAAACAAAAAAAGTGGCTACATAGGAATTGCTCTGCGCTTTCGCTGAGTGAGGACAAAGGACATGTGAATGTTTTTCATGAACCACATGTGGTCCTTGAGGCAGTGAGAGTCAGCCTGGATCCATTTTGACACCTGAACAAGTCAAATCTCTGGGAAGCAGATGGAACTTTAATAGTAATCCTGTGTGTCTTGAAATTTGAGAAAACTAGGGGTTGAGAGAGGGGCGGCCAAGTATGTCACAGAAAACATCACCCACATTGCAGGTGGATGAAACCAGCGGATTGACAGGTGGGAGGGGCTCTGAGGAAGTCACAGAAGCACTGACCAATGAGAGAGAATCTACTTTAAATATCTTCTGGGTCTAGAGAGAGTGAAGCCAATTTATAACGGTACAGAAGTAAGAACTCTTCTACTGCGTATTTCTCTGCACTCTGTCTCTCTTCCATCAGATCTGGTGGCATCAGAGGCAGTGGCTTGCTGGGGGTGGAGAGGTGAGTGACATGGAGAGAACATGTTGCTTGACCCTTCCCAGATGGACTCTCATTTCTATCAGCCCACCTGGAGGAAAGAAGTCAGCAAAAGTGCAAGTGTTGATCAATGTTTTCAACTTGACTCTTTTAACTACTGGATTGAGACTGTTCTTTACACCTTGAAGGGGCCACAGGAATATCTGTTATCTAAGAGTGAGAAGAAAAGTCTGTGGTCAACGTTTAAACACAACTAAGCTTCTGGATGCCTTAGTTGCAAAGGCAGCTTTTAAGGCACTGCAAATTATCTGAGATAATTATATGTTTCTGTAAAATTTGTAAAAGCAAGACATTTTAATCACAGTTACTTAAGATTGATTTCTCTCTCCATTTCAATTTTTCCTCTTACTCTTATCCTCTTTGAAGATACGATAGGCATTTTGAGGTATTCTTAACTTTCAGATGCCTATTGATATTTTTCAATATTAATAATCATATCCAAGTTCAAAAAGGATAGTTAAAGGTAAACTATAGAGAAAGATAGGATTGACTCAATGCTATTATATAAAAATGTTTTTTTTTTCAAAATAATGTTCCCAGTAATATTTATAGACTATCAAAGAGAATATACAATGGATAAAAGAGGTGTTTTTCAGATCTTTCATGAACAATGTTTTTGAAAAGTCACACTGTTATGAGATTCTGAATATCCTATTTCACGACTAACAGCTTTACAGAATGTTTTTTTGTTAAACTCTTTACAAAAAGACAAATCATTTACATCAATTGGGTTCTAAGACTAGATGCCTGTGATGAGAACATTCGAAAGTCATGAAGCTTTCATAGACTAAAAAAAGCTGGGTTTACTCGGTTTGCATGTAAATAAGTAAACATGCATAGATTGGACCAGTGTTTGGAAGTGAAGACTGGAGGGAACATTCAGCATTATTTTGAGATGCTAAAAGATTAATCATAGTCATTCAATTGTCAGGGAAAGATGTCTCCCCTCTGGCAGTCACATTGCTAAATGTGACTGCTGAAGAATGACAAGAGGCATCCTTGAAATAAGAGAAATGCCACGAGAATTGTGGACCTAATTGCAAAATTTGATTAATTTTGCACTAGCACTTGGGAAAATATGAAAACAAGAAAAGACCAATGAGACTTATTTATCAAGTACATTTTATAAATACTTGTTACAAAAAAAGAAAACCTGTACAAATTGAGATATGTCCACTAAAAAAATACAGAAGACAAAATCCTACTCTGTCGTTAAAGATCTTTCATCAGATGTAGCAAATATTGAACAGCTGGAGATTATTGTGTGCTACTGTTAAAAGCAAAACACTATGAATTTACTTTAGCTTTTTTTTTTTTTTCATAAACAAGACCATCTGTCACTTTATTTAACAAAGTGGAATACTGTGGGCAATTATAACCTTTGGCTGAATATCAAATAACTGTAAGAAAAGCAGAGGAAAAAAAAGCCCGCAATCCTGCTTTAAATAACACCAGTCTATGACCCGAGGTGACAGCGGCAGGAATCGTAGTGTAACAACATTCAAAAATCCTCTTCTCAGTAAAACAATAAGATCACCGATGGCAGTTGACAAAATCATGTTCTTTGGAACTCTGGAAATTTACCAAAAAAAGTTAACACGGGGGACATTTATTCAAGAAAAACAGGTGAATTGCAGAAAGAACAGTCAGCTTTGACACATTTTAACTTTCCCTATTCCCATAGTCCTGTCTCAAATTCCACAGTAACCTTGAAAACCAGCAGTCCTGGAATCACAGCATAGCAAACGCTGGAGGTGGCAGACACGTTTAGAACTCCCCCAAAG
>RJWJ010026837.1:0-22640 GCA_004363605.1 Indri indri
AATCATGTAATTAGATTTGGAAGAGAATGGTATTTTGTAGTTATCTGGTCCACCCTCCTTTCCAATTCAAGAAAAATACTAACATAGCATTAAAATATAAATATTCTTGATTATAAGAATGTAAGAAGAAATATTCATGAATGATATATAATGCTTAATAACACTAATGGTAAACACATTGGTCAAGAGACACCAGTGGTAAAGACAAGTGGAGCTTATAAAGTCCTTGTTGGAGTGGCTGTTGACTTTACTGACACCTAAGACAAACACTTATCTTGAGTAACAGAAAGCTTGAAGCAAATAGGATTAAAGATTTTGTTCATTGACTATCTCTTCTGTAATTATTGATGTTGGCCAAGTCTATCCATGCAGTCATGCTAGAAAATAGTCCCCTAAATATTGGTCTACTTTTTTAGGACTGTAAGCTTTAGGAGGGTAGGTGTGATATATAGCTCTATATGATTTCTGTAGGGTTTCTGAAAAAGTGCTTTGAATAGCTGGGTGCTTTGGGCATCCAGTCTATCTTTCCCCCCAGAGCTTCCTTTTGTGTACACGTGATGAACTGTTGTTGATCTACATTCTTGCTTGTGTTTCCTCTGAAGCGTTGGCTTGTATTGCCAAGACTGTCATTTTAAGAACGTGGCATCCATTTTGTGTGGGGCAGTTGTTTCCTTTACATTCCACATTCTCTCATAATACCTCAGATTTGATCGCATATCTTGATGGATACAGGAATACCCTGGTTTAAAGAAGTGTGTACACTGAGTAGAGCTGTTTGTTCTGTAACATGGAAGCTCTTTGTGAGTGTGTGTGTGCGCACGTGTGTGCTACTCACATAAAAGCTGAGTTTCGATGTTTTTCACGTTGAGTTTAAATGCATTTGTGAATTCCTCAGTGCATTCATACATGGATAAACTTGTGTGGAAATGAATGTGATTATGAATAGGTAAGATATAGCAATACATGTGTGGTTCTTGACACACATTGGTGGAGCATCTACTGTGTTTCTAACAATGAAGTATGTGCTTTTGTGGATGATAATATATTTGATTTTACAACTATGAAGTAGGTATAATGTTTTTTTTGAAGTAGTATCCAATAAAGCTCTTAGAGTTGAGATGACCAGGGCTGGTATTTGAAATGGAGCTTATATTTTTGAGTGTGCAGGTGTGTGAGAGCAGGGGTGTATGTGTGTGTGTACGTATATTCATGGACATGTGGGTGCATGCAATCCTTTTGTATATGCATTTCTCAACATAGGTGGAGATACGTATCTGTATATAGATATCTCTCTCTCTCTCTGTATATATATATAATATGAATATACTTGTAGTAAATATGTATGCATCAGTGGAAACCCTCATCATCCTGGAAAGCATATCTGTGTGGCTGGTCTTGGGGACTAGGTAAAGGTGGACTATGTGAGCTGAAGGGGGAAAGCATCCAAGAGACAGAGGATGGCAGCTTAGTAAAAACTCACCCAATTACTGATATGACCATGTGCTTTTCAGGGATTCTATACCACAAGTTATTAACCTCTAAGAGCTTTAGTTTTCCAAGTAAGTATACCCAGGCTCTGTCTATACCCACTAAATCAAATTTTCCAGAGTAGGGCTCTAACTTGAGTGTTTTGTTAAAGTTCCCCTGGCGGTTCTGAAGAGCATCTCCAACTAAGAACCTCTGCTCCGGCAGCCATTATTCAGACCAGCGGTTGCCAAGTGCCGGTGTGCATCCCCACCACATGTTCCACATTGACTGACAGGCCGGATCCCAGCCTCCAAGGTCCTTGGAGGAGCCTTACTCAGCAAGTCGGTAGTTGGGACCCAAAATCATTTCAGGTGGTCCTGAGAATGGGGGTTGTGAATTGCTCATCTAGACAATAAAATAGACTATAGAGACAGAAGAAGAGGGAGCCAAAGGAGGCAAATGCCAGAGGGTGTTCATGATGCAGAAGCTTTAGGAAGAGAAAGAGGTAAAGCGCTGGGAGGAAAGGAATGCAGAGGAAGAGGAAAGTAATTTCTTGAACTCAGACCGGAACAGAGCTGGGATCTGAATCCAGGTCTTCCTGCCTATGTGCTTTCCCCTCTCCTGCACTTCCCCTTCACCGATTCCTATGCTGGGGGCCTTTGTCTGGCTGTGACCCAAACCACATAAATCTCAGGCAGTCTGACACCCAGCCAAGCACATAAACATTCCGCATCCACGGCACTGATGCTTGGAGGGGCTGAAATAGAACTTTGCAATTCTCCTTCACTTTTAATTAAAAAAAGATTTAGGCCAACCCTGGGTTCCCAGTTCTATTTAACCGAGACTCCTTTTAACCGTTGCTGTATTTTTATTGTTGCAAATGTGACGCACCGATCCATCTTCCTTGTAACGCTTCTCGGTTTCTGCTCCATCTGGTGAAGAGAAAACATTTGCAGAAATCTCTCGGCTCCTCTCCAAGCACTGAAACTTCGGTGGTAGCAAGGAATGCAGTGCAGGAAATAGGGCTGGCCGTTGGTGAAGGCGAGAGATTGGTAAAATCTGTTTCCAATATGTTTTTGATTATCATTTTTTCAAACTAACAGTTGTCCCATCTATCCAGCCAGTGCCATTATGTTCCCCTGTGTGTGTCTAGGAGTATGCTGGGCCCCCACATTTTGTTTTTTCCACTCTCCTTTACAATAGAGCCATCAATTCTGTTCTTGATTTGCCCGTCCCCTCTTCTTACCAAGCTCTTATATTGGTTTTTTTTTCCCTAATAAACTGTCATTAGTTCTTATTCACAAGGACTATGTTTTTGTGTGGAAGGGGCATTGGAAGACTTGGGTTCAGGTCCTTTCTTTGCCATGTTTTAACCTGGCAAACAATTCAAACTCTCTGAGACTGAATTTCCCCAGGAGGTTGTGAGGGTCAAACAGTTTAATTGAAGAAGCCCAAATGCTTTGCAGATTGTGAAATGCTACACTCACACTACGCATACCAAACCAAGCCATTCACTTGTCAGTTCATTTTGTTTTCTTATTTATTTATTTATTAATGGGTCATTTGCTTGATGAATACTATACACTGGCCCCTGCTTCACTGTTTGTGATACTGAGGCAAAGTCCAAATCCTCCAAAAGCCCATATATGAGACAGCATAATAAGTATTGACATACAGTCATAAATAGGCTATTGTCTCCTCTTCCTATGAGATCAAGGATTCTTCAAAGAGGGGATGGCTTTGAATTGAATGCTAAATAATACCGTGTCCCCAGATCCTGAGCACTGATAACACAAAATGCTGGGAAGGATGCAGAACAACAGCGACTCTCACTTATTGCTGGTGGGAATGCAAAGTGGGGAGGGGGAGATAAACGGAGCACAGAGGAATTTTAGGGTAGTGAAACTACTGTGTGCAATACTATAATGGTGGTTGCATGCATTGCACATTTGTCCAAACCCACAGAATATACGACATCAAGAGTGAACCCTAATGCAAACTACGGACTTTGTGGTGATAATGAAGTGTCGAGGTAGGTTCATCAGTTTTGCAAATGTACCACCCTGTTTGGGAATGTTGATCCTGGGGGATGCGATGTGTGTGAAGGGATAAGGGTATAGGAGATATTTCTGTACTTTCCTCTCGATTTTGCTGTGAACCTGAAACGAACTGTTCTTTTAAAAAAAGTCTTTAAAAAAAGAAAAAAAATTAAGGGATTTATTAGGTTTGGGATAGAGTAGGGCGGGGAGAGCATTCGAAGCAGAAGGAACAGCTTGGGAAAAAGTGGCCAAGGGGTAAAACAGATTGGGGCTTGCTGGCAGTATCTGCAGGGAATCTAGAAGGCAGAGGCAGAGATGCTGGGAGGGGAGTGGAGAGAGGGATGAGGGATAATGAGGTGAAGTGACAGGAGATACTAGTTCACCTCTAGAGGTGGGAGGGAGCCATTGATTAAGGTGTAAGTAGCCGAACAGCAGTAATGATAGCTGCCTGTTACTGAACACTGTGCGCCAGACACTGTGTCAATGGTTTACATTCATCATTTCATTGAATGCACAAAAATGTAAGACCCTGCAAAAGAGGTACCGTTTGACTGATGCGTGAACTGAGGTTAAAAGAGTTGACATGAGTTACCCAAATAGACGGTGGGCCCCACAGCTTGAGCCAAAGCCAAGTCTATCCGCTTGTTGTCTCTGCTCCTAATCTCCTCCCTGTCTAGATGGGCATTTTAGCAATATCTGGGTAGCCTGGGAAGGAGCTAGCCAAGAGAGAAAAGGCTGAGCAAGTAGCAGATTAGGGTTTTTGAGGGTAATAAAATATTTTGAGGGTAATAAAATACCTTAGAACTGTAAGGAAGAAGTTAGTTTGCTGGTGGGATTCCAGGCATAATTCTGAGCCTTTTCAGGGTGATTTTTTTGGGGCAAGAGTGAGAGCTTCCAAGAAGTAGGTTCTTGTGGGCAATTTTCTGCTGCACCTGAGGAGGAGGTGGGACTCTGTGAGGGAGTCGGGCCCTCTGGCTTCTGTTAATTAACATCCTTCACATTGGGTCTAGTGAGTTCTGTGGAGATACCTAACATTTCTGGATAATGTCATGGAAGCTGCCTTCCTTGACAAGGCACCAGAGACAGAACCCCAAAGTGAAAAGGCCATAAAACAACCCATAACCTTAATTTTTTTTCCTTGTGTAATTATATTTTTATAGCATTTTAAGTTCCTTGAAGGGAGAGTCATGGAATCATAAGCTCTGTGGTCTGAAATGTCTTTGAGATTTTTATTCTTTTTCTCAGTTTGTGAATACCAATTCCTACACCGTCTCAATTCTATCTCTTTCTACTGCTTCAATTTCTGCCTGATTTTTTTCCCTCTATGTATGTGCCTCTCTGTGCGATTCTCTTTTGGTCAACTCTCTCGGGTTGATGGCTCTTAAATGCTGGTCTAAAATTTGGTGTCAAAACTTGAAGGGCACCCTTTTTTTTTCCCTTTGGAATTGTGCCCTCTCTATTTCATGTTGGTGGTTAAAATGTACTTCTCTTACAAAATGCTGGTAATGGCAGTTGTAATTTCTGTTTCGTTAAATGCCCTTTCCTAGAACAAGAAAATGCTGATAATTTCATGTTGGTCCAAAACACTGTTTTTACAAATTTGACTTAACCACAGAGTCCAAAATGTTGATGCTGATGCTATAGGTCACACAGAATAAGTTTGCTTCTCATTCCACATCTGACTCTAGAATACTATTATCACATCTTTGCGTTTCATCATCTCCTGTGATGCCTTGGTAATGTCTTGCCCATAGTAAGTCATCATTAAATATGTGGTAGGTAAGTGGATCTCCAGGCAATCAAAAATGTATTCAGTACTTTTTATACATTTAGGCCTGTTTGATGTGATAAAACACAGACTTTATAAATACATTTCAGTCTGATGCAAAGTTTATAGCAAAGGTTTCAGAGTTGAGTGTGCTTAATGGTTACAAGCGCAGGTTCCGGAGCTAGCCTGCCTGGGTGTGAGTTCAGGCTCCCACTCTTACTACCTCTATAACCTTAAGCAGTTTCCTTAATAATGTAGTGCCTCACTTACCCTGTCTGTAAAGTGAGTGTGATGAAAAAATAAAAAAACACCTCATAGAGTTGTGAAGATTGCATGAGTTTAAAGATTTAGGAGCAGTGCTTGACACATAGTGAACGCTCAATGGATGTTAGCTCTCGTCAGTGCTTACACATCAGAAACAGTTGAGCAGGGAGTCCAGGTTGGCTTGGGTCAGAAGATGTGGGTGCAAGTTTCGGCTTTGCCACTTATTGGACAAAGTTAAACTTGGAACAGTCACTTAACCCCCTTGTGTAAAACCGAATGCAGAACAGTCAGTAAGACTTAAGAGAAAGCTAATGTACATAGGATGGAGAAGTGGAAAAAGCTTCCATAATAAGGAAGCTTAAAGGATCGACAGGATATTGCTATGAAGGCAGTAAGATGGGTGGCCAAAGAAGTGAACTTGCCTACAGAAAAGATTTGGAGCCACTTCCTTTCCTCTTTCTAGAATGTTCTTTGAGAAATTCATAAGATCATTCATTTCTTTTGAGATGGGGGATACTGAAGCTATTACAGCTGATGGGGCATTCTTTTCTATAGAGACACCCAGAAATAATAATTTCCATTCTCCCCAGAAATTCACTACCATGATGAAGACCTTCTTATCATAAGGGAGTAGATGGAAAGATGAAACTAAAGTTGTAAATGGAATTCAGAGAACGTAAGTTGTTAGAATGACGTTGTTCAGGGTCTGGAATTGTTATCAAGCATACTGAAGACAGGATCAGTCTGGAAAGGGTTTCTGCATGCCATGGTGCAATCGATGTGTGTGTGAATATTCAATGAGACAGGGGGTGTGGGCGCTTGCGGCTCTCAGGATTTCGCTTGTTGCCAGAGATTAGGCTGCCATCTGGATACTACCTGCGTTCAAGATGTTGCATGGATTCTTGTTGTTTTTCAGAAGTTTGTCAGTGTCTTTTATTTATTTTCATGCAGGGAAGAAGTAAGTGCTGGAACATTAAAATTATGAGAGGGAGCTGATCATGTTGGGAGTGGGGCAGGAAGTCTGAAGCTCTATTTTTTTTATGTGCTTAGGGCATCTTGGTAAACTATTGCAGGGGCCGAGTTGAAAAGATATCAGGCATGAGCAAAGGATGTACAATGGGTAATCTGATTCAGTACCCAATTTAGTGAAATAAAGGTATTTGCACATTTGGATGGTGGCTATGGCATTTGAAGTCAATGTGTGGCCTCAGAAATTGGGAGGCAGGTTATAACCTCAGCACTGGGTATCAAGTAAGCATTTTAACTAGAGCACCTGGAAATCCATCCATCCACCCACACGTTCATCTATTCACAAAATGAGCTTGCGAGGATAGGCTGCTCTTTGTACTTGAGGCTGTGGTTAAAATGAGAAAGTAGATATGTTTCTGCTCTGGAGAAGTTTAATCAGTTGATAAATATAAGTTGTGCACCTGTTGTGTGTTAAATGCTGGTAACATAAAAGTGAACAAGATAGCATGAACTTTACTTTTAAGGAGCTTATAGTTCAGGAGAAAGATTAATATTAAGCAAATGGATTATGAGAGTGCTAGAATATGTGCATATATATTTATATATATTTTGCCAAATAATAATTTATATGTATTGAGCATTTACTATGTGCAAGGCATTGCACTAAAACATTTCATATGCACTGTCTCAAATAATTCTCCCTGCCACTCTCTGAAGGAGGTAGCATACAGTTAGTATCCAAATTTTGCTCATCAGGAAACAAATTAAAGGACATAAAATACGTTACTCAAGGCAACACAAAGAATCACAGCAGAGTGGAAAACAAACTGAGGTCCTCTGACCCCAGCCCCTTTCCCCCAGCTGTTCTCTGTTTTTATCATCCCCCCAACATGCTGTAGGGGCTCTGGGGAAAAGAGCAACTAGCATGGTTGTGATTGGGGATGGGCAGAGAAAGGAAAAATGTGTAAGCTGCGTCCCTTAGGTCTAGTTAGATTGATTAGGAGGGCATGTCAGGGAAGAGCATTTCAGGCTGTGGGAACAACATGTGCAAACACAAGGAGATCTGAACCATCACAGATTGTCGAGGAAGAATAATTAGCTCTGAGAAGCAGGTGGTTTGAGGGCAGCCATGAAGTTGAGGTTAGAGAGGGACATTCTAATCCCTCTGTCTAGCTCAGCCTCAGCCAGATAAGAGCATCTCAGACTTCAGTATCTGCCGAGGATCACTTACTTCTCAGGCACCGAGTGAGGGAGAAATGATTCACTGACCTGATCAGGAAACACCCTACAGAGATGGAGATAATGAATGAGGAAGCAGGCATTAAATGCAGAAAGATGCACTTCCAGGTTTAAGAACTCCTTGGAGATGCAGGGGTTGGCTTTCAAACAAGGTGCTGGTGCCACGTAGGAGGAATAAATAGAAGAAACCAGATCTGCAAAGTTAAATGTAAATGCAGTGAAAGTGGTAAATCCGATTGGTGAGTGGGGGAGAAATGCTGCATGGTGCCAGGCGGGGAATGGACCAGTTGTTAAGTTCAAGGTTTATGACTGGAAGAACGTGACCCATATAGCCGGCTTTCTCTTACTGATGTGTTTTTAATCGGATGTTCTTCTAAAATTCACCCTTCGCTGACTCCATATCTCACTCCCTGGAGGCAGTGCAGAGCAATCTGTTTGCATCTGCACTTTATACAGCTGTGGGTCCTTCTCCCGTCACACCTGGTAGGTCACATCTTGGACACAGCACAACAGCCAAAGTATCATTGTGCCGAATGACCTGAGGAAATTCAGCTCGACACGGTGTCCTGATAATAATGGAAGCATTTAGTGAGTGCTTGCTATGTTCCAAGCACCCTGCTAACTGCTTCACCTGTTACTTGATTTGATCCAGGCATCAGCCCAATGTATTACATGAATCTCTGTTTTGTAGATATGTAAACTGAGGCAAAGACAAATAAAGCAACCTGCCAAGGTTGAATAGTTAATAGCAAACCTAAGATTTGAACTGGGGGATGTCTCAGTTGCAGAGCCTGTGCTTAACCTCTCTAGCATATTACTTGCTTGATGTTGTGCATGGATTTTCTAGCACAAGTGTAGGTAAGGGCAGTTTGGGGCAGTGTTATAATAGTAGTTATGTATTAGGAACAGGAATGAATGTAATATCTGGCCATCACAAATACCACTGAGTCAATTTTGCTCACAAATCACCTGTTATGTGCAAATCACCTGGCATTCACTAGTCAACTGTCATCCACGGGGAGAGTCTTATTGGTCTCCTGTCTAGAGGTCTTCCAGGTGCCAGATATATTAACCTTGGGTCTAGCTCAAGGCCATGACACAAATGCGTGTAAGGTTCCCATTTTGTGGATACGTACATGGAGGTTTAGGCAGGTGGTGTAAGAGTCTTGAGGTAATTTAGGCAGATTTAGGGTTCAAACTGAGGCTTATTTGATTCCAGAGTCCTTGTTCTTATGTGAGACTTTGTATATGCCATTCCCTTCTTTCTGTTTCTTTGTCCATCAAACAAAGGAATGAGATTAGATCAATGTTTCTGAAATGTCACTCTTTCGGGTACCACCTTAACAATTTCTGCTATCTTTTTGTTCCATCTGTACAACCTAATATTTTTCTTTGCATCGGTCTACTTCTTATTTAAATGCACACACTTCCATGGGACATTTCATATCACTGCCACAATTTTTTAAAAAAATGATATTTGCACTAAATAAATAGTAACTGTGTGAATAAATACAATGAAAACAAAAACAGTACAATGATATGCTAGTTTATATTCTAGCTTATATACGCAGCTATATTCTTGCCTACTCGAGTTTCTGAGTTTCAAACCTGTCCTCTTTATGTTAAAAAGTAATATAGATAAAGCCATCACAAGTCAAAAATGCATTTAATGCACCTACTCTACCAAATATGACAGTTCAGCCTAGCCTAACTTAAACATGCTCAGAACACGTACATTAGCCTACAGCTGGGCAAAATCGTCTGGCAACACAGTACACTGTGGAGTGTTGGTTGTTTATCCTCGTGATGGTGTGTCCGACTGGGAGATGCAGCTGGCGGCCGCTGCCCAGCATTGCCGGAGAGTATCCTGCTACTTTCTGCTAAATGCGTATCCCTTTCATACTATCCTAAAGTCTCCTTAAGTAGAACCATTGTCAGCGAGGGACTGTCTGTATTTGTAAATGTTAGAAGCTAAAGACATAATAGCACCAAAATTAGTCTTTCTCCTTGATGTAATCAGGGTCGAGAGGGAGAATTGAAAAGAGATATTTCTTTTCACTACGTGAGTACGTGAGTTAAAGTTACTTTATGAAAAATCAGGTCTTCATTTAAAGCCGTGTCTGCCTTAGCCAGTGTGGGCAGCTCTCATTTTGTGAAAAGCTGAATGGGGGAATCCATTATGTCCTCCCAACTTTTGCATTCCTTACCTCTGAGACTCTTCCAGGGGTTTCCACATACTTGGAGGGCCAGACTTGGTTGAATGATGAATTGAAAGACATGAGCCTGGACTGAGTTACGGAAGGAGGAAGGAAAAAGAGTGCCCTTGCTATGCTCAGCTATCCTAATGTCTAGAAAGGAGGCAGGGATTGCAGCCTCTAAAATACCCAGTGCTGGAAATCTGTTTCCAGAGCCTCACCCTCCCATTGTAGCCTTTTCTCTCTTTTATCACTTTTCCTTCAATGCACATTAGCTCTCTACTTACGTGACTCTTACCTGCTCACCCCTCCTTTGTCCGACAAGGACTGATGTCAATTTAAAAAGCTATGTCTCATGAGGATTTGCCTTCTGACAATTGTTTAGGAGGAATTAACAGGTATCCTGAGTTTGCTTTGTCCCCGTCATAGATTGGGCATTTGGCATTTATTATTTCACTTCTCTCAACAACTCAGTGAAGTAAACGAGAGTTAGCGTCTCATTTTACGCATCAGAAAATGAGGTTTGGAGAGTTATCAGTAACTCGATTAAGTCCCACCGCTTTTGAGCCTCTAGAATGTGGCTGTTTCCAAATCTTGTACTTTCTTTCTGTTGTGATGCGCTGAAGACTTGCTGGGTTGGGAAGAGGAGGTTCTTGATGGGGGACGGTCCCCAGACCTGCCCCTGCACCCTGGGGTGGGGCATCCTGTCACACACCTCAGTTCAGCCTTTTTGCCTTCGTGGTCGGAATATGATGCTAATGAGACCCTACTCATGGATTTTAGCCCCTTGGGGACCAATTAACTTTACTTTACTTCAGCCGCCGGGAACCTCAGAACTAAACCCAGATCAATTAGCTCATCCCAGGTGCCTGGAAACATCTCTTCCTTCACTCATTTTAACTGTTCTTTGTTCCATTTTTATTTTTAATTGTCCTGATTTATACCTTATTTAACTTCGTAATATCCCTTTAACTGTGTCTTGGGGGCAGGTGGGGTATGAATTCTAAATAAATAAGTAAAATCATTTTGTCTCTGGAGAGCAAGAACAGCTCATAGGTCCTCTTGTGGACAGAAGCTGGGGTTGTTCTTGAGACAGTGGCTTGGGAAGGGGCATTCTTTCTGGAACACAAGGGCACTTGGGGAGGGGGAGGGAGAGGGAATGAGTGTGTGAGTTGCAGGCAGAGAAACCATGTCCATGTGAGCTCATGAGTATAGCTTAAAAGTAAAACAAGACTATTCACAAGAACTCATTGGGAAACCAAAAACCACCCAGGATTCTGGGGCCATGAAGGATGTGACCCTGAAGGAAGATGTTGCAGAGCAAGTTACATTTTGGTGATGTGGTGGTATAGCCTTAGATTTGAATCCTTTCTTTTTAATTAATGAATGTACTCTGTGACTACGGTGAGTCACTTAACCTCTCTGAGCTTGTTTCCTCATCTGTAAAACAGAAAAATAATTCCTGTAGAAAGTTAAAAAGACAAGAAAGTTCAGTGCCTGGCACTTGCTAGGGGATATCTGATGGCATTCATTCATTCATTCATTCATGCATGCATTTATTTCAAAGATATGTACTGAGCTCAAATTTTGTGCTAGGCATTGTTCTAGGAACTGATGATACAAGGTTAACCCAAACTGATAAAGTTTCTGCCTTCTTGATGATGATATTCTAGTCAAGAAGGCTAATGACAAGTAACCCAATAAAACATATAAAACATAGCATGAAGTAGTTGTAAGTTCTATGGGGAAAAAAGAAAGCAAACTAACATCCAGCTCAGGAGTCAGCAAACTATGGCCCGTGGGCCAACTCAGGCCTCTCCCTATTTTATTTACTGACTGTCTGTGGTTGCTTTCTTGCTACAATGCTAGAGTTGAGTAAGTGAGGTAGAAACAATGTGACACATAAAGTCTAAAAATATTTACCACCTGGACCTTTACAGAAAACGTCTTCTACTCTTGGTCTGGGAGAAAATAAGATCATTAGGAACTGCTGTCCAGTTAGAAAGAAAAGCTAAATTTATTTATTTTCCCCTTTCATTAATGGCTCATTTTTCTTTTCTTCTCTTCTTCTTTCTTCGAGTCTCTTCCATCTTTTTTTTCTCTCTTCTTCTCTACCTTCCTTCCTTCTTCCCCCTCCCCCTGTTTTTGAGCTCAAAGATTCCTTCTAATCCAATCTTTTCCATTTATGAAGAGGACACTGAACCCCAGAAACTGGAAGTGACACCCCAGATAAGGTGCCCAGGGCGTGGCCATGAAGGGGTGACCGCTTCCCAATTGGGGTTGTCCCTGCATCTTTCACTATGTAGCCAGCACACTGTTAGGGGATCAGATTAGGCAGGAGATAGAAAAATACAGGAAAAGTATTTAGTATAGTGCCTGGCACATAATAAATGGTCAGAGAAGCTTAGCTGAATTCAAGAAAAGCCAAGTCTAGCTGCAGAAGGGAAGAACAAGTACTCATAATCTGAATGCCAGAAGCTAGCCAGAGCCTTAGAGGCTGGTGTTTCTCAAGGCAGCAGCGGCATTGGCCTGGGGGGCCTCCTCTGCACCCTGACACCCCTCTCTGTGTCATGGTCACCTCTGAGCCCATTTTAACAACTGCTGACTTAAGCCAATATCTTTAATTTAAATGTGGTGGAAGTTGAGTTTCAGAGAGAGGAGGTAACTTGCCCAAGGCTACACAGCAAGGTGGGGGAGAGCCAGGAACAGGTTTCTAGTCAAACACTTTCCACTGTAGGACTCTGTTAAGTCACTGTGGAATGGCAGCATGTGTTTTAAAGGGCAAAGGACAATTATATCCCTTCCAAGATACAGGATTTGAGAAGGGCTCATGCAGTCAGAAAAAACTTCCTGGAAGAGGCAGGGATTAGGTGGGACTTGAACTAGGAGTTCAAGATGCAGAAACAGGGAGAGAAAACGCTCTGTATCTGTAAAGATAGTGGCGAGTCTCCCAGTGTGTCAACGTTGGACTGGCTGTAGTCACAGGATCAGTTTTGGATAGAAAGCAAAAGCAAAACTAGGGAATTAGGTTAAATCTAGTTAAGGGAGAGGCTTGGGCTTTTAATTAAGATGTTTGGACTTGATCCTGTGAGCCTGTAGCCACAAACAGATGCACCTGTCAACACATGGATGTGTTGTATTTGACCCTCACAGGGCAGGGGTAGGGGAGAGATCATTGGTCAATGCTTACAATGGAGAGATTCCATCTGCATACCTGGATTTCCTCCTGGCTTCTCCTGAGAAATCAAGTGGCAGCCTGGACGTCCCATTCCTACATGGAAGCAGTCTTCCCTCCTTCTAGACCAGGGCCTGTGCCTACCAGTTGCTGGCACACTCCCTCTTTAAACTACACCTGGCCGCTTCATTCTTTCATGTTTACTGCCTGGATTCTGTGGGCTTTTGAGTTTGCATTCCCTGTAGAAGTGATGATGCACTAAAAATCCGTCATCATTGACAAGATGAAATCAATGTTAGAGGCTGTTTATTTGCTCATCAAACATTTATTGAGCATCTATTTCCTGCAAAGCTTTACAAAGGGAAGGATTGAGTTCAGGAGCTGAATCAGGAGGCTGGCCCAGTCAGTGAGAGAGGATGAAATCTTCTTAGGGATGGAGACATCACAATGGAAAAGAGGTTGGGCCCTTCTCCCTGGATCCTATTACTCCTCCTTTCGAAAAGAAGGCTGCTCCATCCATTTCCATAGAATCAGATATCTGTCCCTTCATACCCTTTCACCTGGTTTCTTTTATAGTATATTCGTCCAGAGGCATCTATCCTCTTTCATTCTATATTCTGTCTTTCTCTGCCCTTCTCTTTTCTCTCTCTCATCCTGTCAAGTGAACACATCCCATCTGGTCCCCATTCCCCACAATTCATCCCCTGAATACAGACTAGATGGTTCTGAACCTCCGAGGGTGGGTGTATGCCTTTGCAGACCTGCTGAGAGCAGAACAGGAAGAGCCAGGCTGGCAGCGTCAGCTCAGTGAGCTGCCTTTTCAAATCAATACAACTGCTTTGTTTTCATCGCTGCATTTGACTGCAGCGTCCCTGTTCCCTCTGCTCCCCGGCACGTGCTCTCTGTTCTGAGTTTCGCTCCCACCCTTGCGGCCCACCCTCTCCCTCACCTCTGCAGTGTGTTCCCCAAAGGCCCGAATGTCTCTCCATCCTTCACACACATTACAGTGTGATTGCTCGCAGAGTAACAAGAAGCTGAATTTGGGAAGTTGACTTCACCGGAAATGGTTCCTTATGCTAAAAGAAAGAAAAACAAAATCTTACCCCAAAAATCAATGTCTGTAGGAACAGGAGAGGATGGTTGGAGTAGAAAAAACGGTATCTAGGAGGGGGCATGGAGATGTGGCCTCTACTCCTGGTTTTCTGCCATTAACTAGCTGTGGTATCTTGGGCAAGCCATGGTTTCTGTTTTCGTAAAATAAACCAGCTGCATTTGATTCTCTTTAAGGACCATGCAACCTAAAATATTTCAGAGTACTAGGAGGAAATATTACCCTGACATTGCTGATTTTTTTTTTCCAGTCTATACCTGACATGTATGTGGCGATGCCAATAAAACGTAATAAATGTGCAAACCAAGAGACTTTTACCCATATGTCAGCCTTAGCAAGAACTCCCCTCCTGGGAGGAAGCAAGGTGAAACCCCAAAGAAGAATTCCTAACTGCATTAAATCTTGGCGATTCTTAAGAAAAGCCTTTTCCCTTTCCTATGGATCATCAGGAATAAAGTGAGCATCAAACCATGGAATGTTAAGATTCTGTACTTTCTGAAGATAGAACTCTTGATTGGATGGTACCTTTGGGCCATTGCTCACCTTAGGAGAGTATTGATAATCTCATAGGAAGCAGATTTTAGCTTTGCTGGAGTCAGTTACCTCAAGCCCTAACATATTGCCTGGCACATGAATGGTGTACAAGAAGTACCTGTTGAATCAATCACTGATATTGGAAAGGTGTCCAGTAAGTACCTCTTGAATGAAATCATAGTATGTCATAGAATGCCTGGCTTAGAAGGGCCCTTAGAGATCATTTAAAACCTCCAAATGTTTCCTATGTAGACAAACTGGGTCTTGAATGGGATGAGCCTTGACTTGGATGACATAATAAATTAGAAACTAAGTCAGGACTTGAGCCCAGGCCTCTTTGCGCTGTGCTTTTTGCACTGACCGACTCCCTTTGCATCTCACATCATAACTTGGCTCAAGCAGCCTTAGGTTAACCATTTCCAAAGGCACTTCTGGCTTTTGTGTAAATAATCAGAGCCTTTTGGGGGAGGCTCAGCTGGTGCCTTCTCTCCCCCTCCTGGGTTGGCTCTTGCTGTTGGTCTCAGTCAGGAGAATATTATAATCTTTCTCCCTGCTTTCCTGCAGCTCACGGCTACCCCATCACTCACTCTAACAGACCCTGCCGAGCACCCACAGTATATCTGGAAGCCATTTTCTGTTTGGAAGTCAGTGGCGGTCAGCCAACATTTCAGTAATATTTGCTTTCCTAAGGCTTAGACAAATCAAATCCATTCACTTCCTCAGACTCGATCTCTCTTGTCTGGCACAATGTCCCCTCATCCAAGGAGAGCCAAGATTGAGCATGTTTCTCTATCTCTCTCTCTCTTTCATAATGTATAAGTTTCTTCTTTATTTCACCAGTATAGAATCATAGTCTGAGACAAGGTTAAATTTGGAAGAAACCTAAAAAACACCTGTGTCTATTAAGACACCTAGCTGTATAGGTGCAGAGACAAAGTTCCAGAGATGTAGGGGATACTGGCTGCCCCAAGTCTTGTCTTTACCTTGGTAGCAGGAACGGGGCTGGAATCTGGGCACACTCACTTAGCCCAGTCCAGTGTCAGCCAAACCTCACGGCGTGTTCTGGTTTATCCTCCACAAATAAGCCTGCTTCAGACTTTATCTCGACCTTGCTGATGGCCTGGGCCTGGGGTCAGATTTAGGGAGGAGCATGAGGGTGTGTCTGGGTAATCTTAGGCACACTAACTCAACTCTCTGGAACTCAGTTTCCTGCCTATGAAGTGACGACTCAGTTTTCCCATTGTGCCAGCAACACAGTTTGTGGGAATCGGATGAGGTCATGTGTCCCCTTAGTTCTAAGGTGCTAGAAATATGTCTGCTCCTGCTGTCTGACATTATTAACCTCCTTCCTTGAGCAGGAACTTTCAGTGTTTCAAAGCTGTGTTTATTCTATGATGAACATTTGGGGCATCCTGGCAAGGAAATAGGTATGATATTTTGGGGCAAAGGATCTCTTTCAGGAACTCTTCCATTCATCTAACTACCTACTGTGTGCTAGGCCCCAGTCCCAGCAGGGAAGCAGCCTTCTTGTCTGACTGCATTTAGAGCTGCCTCTGTGAGGGAGTGTGTGGGCTAGAAATAGACCAGACGTTTTCTTTGGAGTTTCACAAAAATGGATCCTTTGGGTCAAAGGCTCCTTAATCTGCAAAACACAAGCTGTTTGCCTGACTTGAGGCCTCAGCAGACTTCCTAGGCTTGAAGGGGCTTTGGTATGGAAAATGATTTGTGTTTTGAAGATTAAGGGTCCTTTCATCCAAAAGATGCAATTTTTTTTTCTTTCCTCGGGCTCCCAATGAAACACCTTGTTCCTTTCCGGGCTTAAAACCTGCAAGCCTCCTTTCTTATGCATAGATGGATTAGGTTGGACTGCACATTCACAGCCTATGAGATGAAGAGAACCTCACTGAATACTCAGTGCCCCCTCCTTTAGGATGAGCTCTTCTCCCCTACTCCAAATATGGGACAATCATTCCCACTAATGCAATAAAATAATCTGGGAGTGTTTTAAGACTACAGATTCTAGGACCTCATGTCCAGAATTTCTGATGAGGTCTGAAAGGAGAAACACATTTTAAAAGCAGAGGCTGCTTGGGACTCTCATGCCACACTAGCTTAAAGGCACCTGACTTGGGGACCAGGGACCTAGGCCCAGTAGCTGACAGTGTAGTGTGAGTTAAGAGCCTAGATTTTGGGTAGAACTAGCATCAAATCTCAACTTTGGCTCTTACTGTCCGTAATTGACTTTGAGCAAGTTATTTAACGTCACTGACCCTCAGTTTCCATATCTATAAAATGGGAATAATAATATTACCTGGGTATCTGTTAGCTATTACCACAAACTTGCTGTATAACAACCACTCCCCCACTCCACCCCAATTCAGAGGCTTAATGAACTGGCACCTACACATTGGTGGGTCAGCTAGAAGTTGGCTGATCTAACCCAAACCCACTGATCTAAGCTATTCCTGCTCCTGCAGTTCTGTAAGGGACTCTACTCCCAGCTTGGCTTAGCTGAGGCGTGTTAGCTGGACAGCCTGCTCCCTGTGTCTTTCATCCTCCTGAAGCATCAGGCATGCCCTGTGGCAGTAGCAGAAGCACAAAGGGTAAGTGGAAACCCACAAGACCTCTTGCATCTAGGCTCAGAACTGGCATATCATCACTTTTGCCTTATTTTAATGACCAAAGGGAGTCATAGGATGAGTCCAAATTTAAGGAAAGGGGGATAATCACCACTGTTTTAGTAGAAAGGCTATAAAACTACATGACAACATGTCTGATTATAGGGAGAGGTGACAATTTGGGGCCACTAAAGAAACCCACAACTACCCCATAGGTTGTGGAGATCAACTGAAATAATGTTTGTAAATTTCTTGACATAGCTTCCATCATACACTATGTCCATAAATTATTTTTTGCCATTATTAAACTGTTATTAGTATATCAAGGACTCAAAATGGTGGCTAGAGTTATGAAATTCAGGGTTCCTGAATCTAGCAGCAGAGATAGGAAAGCAGATACTCAGAGCAGTGACGTAGCTTTCTCAAAATCACACAGGCGAGGCTGGTGGGGCCCTTAGAAATTAGAGTGTGAATTGCTTCTTTATTCAGCATTTGAAGAGCAACAGAAGGACCCTGGTTCTAGCTCATCATGAGACTTGACAATCCAACAAGAGTGAGGCATTTCTTAGAGTTAAGCACTGGCCTCAGTTTACCCTGCCCATCTCTCTCCCCAGCTAGGACAGCGGGCCTTACACTTTAGGATACATAACATTCACCTAGAGCATTTACTAAAAATGCAGATCCCTATACCCTTCTTACTAGAGATTATGATTGAGTAGGTCTGGTGACATGTCCAAGAGGTTGAACATTTATTTATTCAGCATCCTTAGGGATTTTGACCTAGGTGGTCTGCGGACTACTCTTTGTGAAACCTGAGATAATGTCAAGGGAAGGGAAATGGTGAACTCCTTGTATTTTTGTATCTTTGGTTGATTCTCACAATAATAGGGCTGTAGATTTTGGGTAGAATGACAGCTCTGGCATCTGGGGAGCTTAGAGAGGGCTGGAAAGGGACAGTGGTAGTGGAAGAAGACAGATTTGGTCCTGCACCATGTTTACCAAGAAACACTTCAGCAGCAGGAACACCCAAAATCAGAAAACCAGAACCGTGGGAAGGGGCAATTAAATAACATAGACTCCAGCAAATGTTATATACGGATGCAGATGTGTGTTGGGAAATTGCTGTTATTTATTTGAGCTTTGTATGTTGCTAGCAATGGAGAACCAAACTCACATTGCTTTAAGGTAAGAAAAAATGAAAACAAAAACAGCAAATCCATTGGATTGGCTTATGTCACTAACACTCCTGAGCAGAGCTGGGCAGGAGTTCCTCTAGTGTCATCATCTCAGGGCAGGTCTAAGTCTGGCCTTTCCCAGGCTCCTCCTCATAGGGTTCTGTTGGCTGCCAACACTTCAGCCTCACCTCCTTTCAAGTTCAAGTCTGGTAGCAGTAAAGCCTGGCTACGTCAGAGTGTTTTACATTTTACTTCTCCCAAGTCATGGGTTGATCCTGAAACTTTCCCTCACATTACAAGAACTGAAAGTGGAAAAAGAAAGAGAATTCCAAATACAAATTGATGTAAGAAGGGGGAATGAGCCTTTAAGAGGCAAGTAAGAACATTTTATCACATTTATTGTATTCCAGTTTTCATGTTAAACCTAAGGTTTTAGGTTTTAGGGATGAGTTAGAGCCCAGGCACTGCCTCTAGGATGCTCACCTTTCAGTGTCGGAAACCAAATGGTCACCAGGGAATGAGATAGACTCACAAACAGAGGCATCAAGTTTCAGCAAGGTCCCCGAAATGGGAGTGTTCACTCCTACCATTGTTCATTCCTCTCCATAAAGGCCTACAAGACACTGGAGATGAATTTACCAGAGACAGTAAGAATCTTCTCTTTTCCTGAAGATGTGGAGGCATTTCAGAGAATTAATAAAACCTCCCAGTTAACTATAAGATGTTCAGTGTGCTGGAGGGAAGAGCGTAGGGGGAGTGGAAGGTGGCAGGATGTGTCTGGAAAGTAGGCAGGGTGGAAGTAAAATGCCTTGTTAAGGAATTTTGACTTTATCCTGCAGGCAATGAAGAGGTAAGGACCAATTTTAACAAGGAAATGAAATAGGGCTGGTTTAGCTAAAGGCAGAGAAAGAAAATGGCGAGCACTCCTAGTGCCTTTCCGGATTCTGAGAACTTCAGAAAAGGTAGGAAAAATTGGCACTCTCTTTACTATGTTCATTTCCCTCACCATTGGACCCAGATGTGTGGGAGATAAATTGTGCTTAGCCAATGTGAGGAACGTATGATACTGGAAGCGCAGCTGGGGACTGTGGTAAGTGTTTAGGTCCAAGTCTACTTCTCACCCCAGAGGAACATGGTAGATGTATCACTGGCTGGTAGATTGGAGTACGGGTTCTGAAACCCGATGACATAGATTTGGATCCTCCTGCTCCCTCCCACTGGCTGTGAGATTGTGAGCAAATTTCTGAAACTTTCTGGCTTCTGTTTTCTCACCTATTAAATAGGAATATTAGTCATACCTTCCTCAGATGCTTGTTTTGAGGGCTAAGTGAATTATGCATGTTTTATTAAAATAATTTACTGGCATTTCCTCCCTGACTGTTAATATTTTCTTCTCTGGAATGAGAGGTATAAATTCCTGCCTTGTGTATGTTAAAAGTGGCTCTGAGATCAAATGGGAGCTCAAACCCTTTGTAGCGTGAGGTTTTACTGGAAAGCAAGGATGGTGTGAGGAGAGCCTGAGAGAGTGGGAAGAGGCAGATTACTCAGTCTCCACACTGACCACATTCTTCGAGTCTGTGATTGCTGACTCAGGGACACCCAGCACTTGCCATTAATAAAACACTCATATGTGTCCCTTGCTTTCTTCCTTGGTTTCTATGATTGTCATGGACAAGCAGCAGTGCTAGCTGTCCTTTCAGTTCATTATTTAAAAGGCACCGTATGGAAGGATGAGGCCATTACACAAGAACTGGCAGAATTCAGGGAGTTTCTATTTAAACAGACCCACTGGGAACCTTTCAGCTGATTTCATTAGTGACTTGCTGGAAACATCTGTCCAAAGGTCAGAGCTTTTGATGAGTAAATGCTGGAATTTAGATTCAAATAAGAAACTGAAGCATTTTATGTATTTCCTCCACTGAATATTAATAATATATTAACCACAGGGAAGAATTTGGAGCCATTAACTCACCAGATACTCTGTTTATTTACTGAACAATTATATTTTTAGAACCTGTGTTGTGCCATTTCCCATCTTTGACATTCCTTTCTGCCTCCACGCTCTTCAGGATGCCTCTGTGGGGAGAAAAATCTTTTCTTACTCATCTCTGTGTCCCCTGCATTATCTAGTTTAACAATTTGCACATAGTAGGTGGGTTTTTAGGATTCCATATTTTCATTCACACTGGTCTCATGACCTGGGATGCTGTCTTTGATTTTTTTCCCCTTCAGCTGGCAAATATTTACTTGAACCATTTTGTGCCCAAGTCAAATCTCAGCTCCCCTAAAAGGTCTTCCTGAACTGGTTCTGTTTGAGTTATTTCTTCCCTTCTTTGCTCCAACAACACTGTGTACAGGCTTCTGATAAAACTGAATCCATTGTTTTGCAATTTGGGTTTTACACATTTATCTCCTTTATCAGCCTACAGCTCCCTAGAACCATGGGTGCTTTCTTATATCATTTTGATTAAGAAAGAGTTTCAGAGTTTGACATTCTACCCTATTCCCAGATTTCCATGCTGTTCTTTCAATCAGTACCACTTTTCTTTCTCTCCTGTATTTTAATTTTATTTTTAATTTCTGGGTCTGCCCCAGAATTAAATATATTAAAGTCTTTCCATTAAGAAAAAAATCCTTTATTGACTGTTTGCTTCCCTCTGGTAGAGGAAAGGAGAGGCATTGACCATGGCTCTTCTGGGCTTTCCTTCTTAGCCAAGTACTCTCTGTACTCTGTGTCTCCATTTACTCACATTCCCATTCATGCCTTCATCTTTTTCAGTGAAGCTTCAGTTCCTGTCAAGCTTTAGAAAACTGCTAACTACCTCTGTATTCTCAAGTCTAACAGGCATTTTGAGTCTTTTTTTTTATTGTTTGTTGTTTATAGGGGTACAGATGTTTAGGTTACGTATGTTGCCCTTGTCCCCCCTTCCCCCCAAGTCCCAGTCCCAAGCGTGTCCATCTCTCGGAGGGTGCGCGTTGCACCCTTTGTGTATGCATATATCCGTCCCCTCCTCCCCCTCGACCCTGCCCCTTCCCCCTCCCTCCCTACCCGACATCCAATAGATGTTATTCTTATATGTACACTTATGTGTTGTTCAGTTACTACCAATTTGATGGTGAGTACATGTGGTGCTTGTTTTTCCATTCTTGGGATACTTCGCTTAATAGAACTTTAAGAAACAATGGTGATATAGCACCTCTTGTATACTCCTGGATAGGGTTGGAGCGCATTTTGAGTCTTGATCTTGTGGTACCATTCCACAGCTTTTGAAACCCTGAGGTGCTTCTCTTCTTAAACATCCCTGCTCCCTGGGCTTTGTTGCCATTATTTTCTCAGATGTCTCCTCCCCCCTTTCCCATCTCTTCTCAGTCTCCTTCATGGGATTCTATTCCTCTTCATGCTGCCTAAAAATGAGCATTTTCATAATTCATTTCTGTTGCTCTTAACTCACACATGTTCACTGGGTGGTCTCATCTACTCCCAGAGCTCTAACCATCACTGGTCCTACAGCTATTTAAAAATATCTACATCTAGTCCTGGCCTCTCTTTTTATTTGGACTCAAGGATTCTATAGCCTGCTAAAAGTCCTGACTTGAATGTTCAACAGACACCTCAAACTCAGCAGATTCAAGGGGGGACTTGTCATTATACGTTACAAATCCACTCCTTTTTATCATGAATAGCACCATCATGAATAGCACCATCACTGATCTAGTTACCAAAACAGACCTGGGAGTCATCATAGATACCTTCCCTTCCTCACTCCACCCACCCAGTCACCGCATCTTCCTCATTTTGCCTTTCCGTTTTTTTCTATCCATCTGTCAAATGTAAGATATGTTGTTCAGATCATATATAACCTATAACCTCCTAATTTTTTTCTTTACCTCTTCTTAAATCTGTCTGCTACCCCAGCAGTCAGAGTGATCCCATCTAAAATGAAACTACAACACAGAACTCCTCTGTCTAAAAAACTTCAGTGGCTCCCTAGGATCTCATGGGGCTAATTCTAGCTCTTGATTTGTGCAGTTCACTTATTCAGTAAATACTGATTTAGCGCCTATCCAATGATTGGGTCCAGGTGC
>RJWJ010026838.1:6152-22788 GCA_004363605.1 Indri indri
CCCCCTGCTCGACATCCAATAAATGTTATTCTTATATGTGCACTTATGTGTTGATCAGTTAATACCAATTCGATGGTGAGTATATGTATGCTTGTTTTTCCATTCTTGGGATACTTCATTTAGTAGAATGTGTTCCAGCTCTTTCCAGGAGAATACAAGAGGTGCTATATCACCATTGTTTCTTAAAGCTGAATAGTACTCCATGGTATACGTATACCACATTTTATTAATCCACTCATGTGTTGATGGACACTTGGGTTGTTTCCACATCTTTGCAATTGTGAATTGTGCTGCTATAAACATTCGGGTGCAGGTGTCTTTTTCATAGAGCGACTTTTGTTCTTTTGGGCAGATACCCAGTAATGGGATTGCTGGATAGAATGGTAGCTCTACTTGTATCTCTTTAAGGTATCTCCATATTGCTTTCCACAGAGGTTGCACTAGTTTGCAGTCCCACCAGCAGTGTATGAGTGTTCCTGTCTCTCCGCATCCACGCCAACGTTTATTGTTTTGGGACTTTTTGATAAAGGCCAGTCTCACTGGAGATAAGTGATATCTCATTGTGGTTTTGATTTTCATTTCCCTGATGATTAGAGATGTTGAGCATTTTTTCATATCCCCATAACATTTTGAAATATAAATAAATAAATAAATAGAAGTTAAGGTTAAAAAAAAAAGAACACTGATTCTACCACTTACTGCCTTTGACACTTTGGAAAACTTTCCTGAATTACCTGTACCTCAGCCTCCTTATCTATAAAGTCTAAGTAATAATACTTTGTGAGGGTTACTGGGTCACTGTATGAAAAGTACTCACAATGGTGTCTGACACATAGCAAGCATGCTGAAAAAAATGCTAATCTTTAGCATTTGCTCCTATTCATAATCTGTCAAACTGGAGGTAACCAGTTAGAAGTACTTTTTGTGATTTTAATTTGCATTTCCCTAATGATTAATAATGTTCAGCTTTTTTTATATACCTGTTGGCCATTTGTGTTTCTTCTTTTGTGAAATGTCCATTTAGGTTCTTTGCCCATTTTTAAATCAGGTTATTTGTTTTCTTGCTATTGCCTTCTTTGAGTTCCTTATGTACTTTTGACATTAACCCTTATCAGCTGTATGATTTGCAAATATTTTCTCCCAATCCATAGGTTGCCTCTTCATTCAGTTAATTGTTTCCTTTGCAGGAGGTTTTTAGTTGATACAATCCCATTTGTCTATCTTTTCTTTTGTTTCTTGTGCTTTGGGGGTCAAATCTAAAATATCATTGCCTAGAGAAATTTGAAGAAGCTTTTTCCCTATGTTTTATTCTAGTAGTTGTACAGTTTTAGGTCTTATAGTTAACTCTAATCCACTTTGAGTTGATTTTTATATATAATGTGAGATAAAGACACCAATGAGATATCACTTCACATCTGTTAGGATGGCTTTTATCAAAAAAAAAAAAAGGAAAGCCAATAGTGTTGAAGAGAATGTGTAGAAAAGGAACCATGCACACTATTGATGTAATGTAAATTATTATAATACAGCCAGTACGTAAAACTGTATGAAGGTTCCCTAAAAGAATAAAAAGAGACCTACTATATGATCCAGCAATCCCATTTTTTGGTATATTGTATATTCAAAGGATTTGAAATCAATATGTCAAAGAGATGTCTGCACTTCCATGCTCATTGCAGCATTATTCACAATAGCCAACATATAGAATCAATCTAAGTGTCCATCAATGAATGAATGGATAAAGAAACTATGGTATACACACGAAATGGAATACTATTCAGCCTTAGAAAAGAAGGAAATTATGTCATTTACAAAAACATGGATGAACCTGAAGGACATTATTCTAAATGAAATAAGACAAGCATAGAATGAAAAATGCCACATGATCTCACTTATATGTAGAACCTAAAACAGTTGAATTCACAGAAGTAAGGAGTAGAATGGTGGTTATCAGGGCCTGTGTGGTGGATGGGAAGAAGGGAGATGTTGATCAAGGGTAGAAAATTTCATTTAGACAGGAGGAATAAGCTTTTGAGATCTATCGAACAGCATGGTGACCATAGTTAATAATAATGTATATATATTTCAAAATTGCTAAGCGAGTAAATTGCAAATGTTCTCATCACCAAAAAATAAGTATGTGAGGTGATCGATAAGTTAATTAGCTTGATTCAATCATTCCACATTATATACATACATCATAACATTTCATTTACCCCATAAATGTATAGAATTATAATTTGTCAATTAAAAATAGATAAATATTTCAGTTAGACAGAAGGAATAAACTTTGGACCTCATAAATATATGCAATTATAATTTGTCAATTTACAACAAAAATTTTAAAAATAAATAACATTAAAATAAACACGGTTTACTTTTAGTTCTTTGAGGTATCGCCATACTACTTTCCACAGAGGTTGTACTAGTTTGCAGTTCCTCCAACAGTGTATGAGTGTTCCTATCTCCCTATGTCCACACCAACATTTGTTGTTTTGGGACGTTTTGAAAAAAGCCATTCTCACTGTAGATAAGTGATATCTCATTGTGGTTTTGATTTGCATTTCCCTGATGATTAGAGATGTTGAACATTTTCTCATATGCTTGTTGGTCATTAGTCTATCTTCTTTTGAAATTTTCTGTTCATGTCTTTTGCCCACTTTTTAATGGAGTTGTTTGATTTTTTCTTGCTGATTTGCCTAAGTTCTTTCTAGATTCTGGTTTTCTGCCTTTTGTCAGATGTATAGAATGCAAATATTTTCTCCCATTCTGTAGGTTGTCTATTAGCTCTAATGATTGTTTTCCTGGCTGTGCAGATGCTTTCTAATTTGATCAGGTCCCATTTACTTATTTTTGTTGTTGCTATGATTGCTTTTGGAGTCTTCTTCATAAATTCTTTGCCTAGGCTAATATCTATAAGAGTTTTTCCAACATTTTCTTCTAGAATTCTTATGGTTTCATGCCTTAGGTTTAAGTCTGTTATCCACCGTGTGTTGATTTTTGTGAGAGGTGAGAGGTGCGGATGTTGTTTCAATCTTCTACATGTGGCTATCCAATTTTCGCTGCACCATTTATTGAATAGGGATTCTTTCCCCCAGTGTATATTGTTGTCTGTTTTGTCAAAGATCAGTTGGCAACATGAGGATGGCTTTATATCTAGATTCTATGTTCTGTTCCATTGGTCTATGTCTCCGTTCTTGTGCCAGTACCATGCTGTTTTGGTTACTATAGGCTTGTAGTATAGCTTGAAGTCTGATAAATTGATGACTCCCAATTTGTTCTTTTTGCTTAAGGTTGCTTTGGTGATACGGGGCCTTCTCTGGTTCCATATGAAGCATAGAATTATTTTGATCCACCAATCCCATTACCAGGTATTTACCCAAAGGAAAAAAAAAAAGCCATTCTATTAAAAAAAAAATCTGCAGTCAAAAGTTCATAGCAGCACAATTCATAATTGCAAAGATGTGAAAACAACCCAAGTGCCCATCAATACATGAGTGGATTAATAAAATGTGGTGTATGTATACCACAGAGTACTATTTAGCCATAAAAAAAAATAGGAACCTAATACCTCTTGTACTATCCTGAATGGGGCTGGAGCCCATTCTTGTAAGTGAAGTATCCCAAGAATGGAAAAACAAACACCACATGTACTCACCATTAAATTGGTACTAATCAATCAACACTTATGTGCACATATGGAAGTAACATTCATTGGGGATCAGGCAGGTAAGAGGCGGGAGGAGGGAATGGGTAAATTCACACCTAATGAGTACGGTGTGTGCTGCCTGGGGAATGGGTATGCTGTAGCTTTCATTCGGGTAGTACAAAGGCAATTTATGTGACCAAAGTGTTTGTATCCCCATAACATTCTGAAATAAATAAAAAATAAGCAAGGTTTTTGTAAAAGAAGTAATTTTTGGATAACCAGTTGTTTTCATAATTACGCTAAGTATATGGGGGACAGAAGGGAAATAGAAGACACAGATCCTGCCCTCATGGAAAAGGAAAGAAAACTAACAGCACCACCTATGTACCAACTATTTTCACTTTCATATAACCCTTATAATACTGACAGGTACTTACTTTCATCTTATGTAAAAGAGAACTAAACTTCAAAACAGTCAAAATTATACAACTAATCAGCAGTGAGGGCAGGGTCCTAACAGATTTATTTTACCCTGGAGCCCATGAATTTCCTGCTTAATACACTGGAATTTAGCCAGGAGCTCAGACTCTAATTTCATAGGAAGTATAGTAGGGAGTGGCAGTGTGGGCTAGAGGAGGAACTGCAAGTCCTAACCAAATGAATGAGAAATTAGAAGAATTAAAGACACAATCAGAAAGCAATAAATGGAAGCACATAAGAAGAGATGTGATATTCACCACATAGTCCATAAAGGTTCAGATTGGGCAAACCCTCCTTGGGATTAGCATAATTGGTGAATTGGAGTGCCTTAAAGTTCAAAATGGATGAACCACTTTTTGCTCTGTCTTAAATGTCATAGAAGAAGAATAAGAAAAATAAAGAGCAAAGCTTAGAAGCACTGGAAAACCAGAAAGCCATGCCATTAGCATACCAGAATATTAAGAAATTCCTCTCAGATATAAAACAGATGAACTTGGACTTTGGCAAAACCTAACAGTGGAGGAATCTGCTTTCCAAGCAGTTGCCTATAGCATTTGCCCCCGGTCTAAGGTCCTGAGAATACCTCTCCAAATAATAGAGTTTAGTTGTAGGAATGCCCAGCCTGAGCCTTGGGGCTGAAGAAAGAAGTAGAGTCATGCCCCAGGTCACTTCTGGCTTCAGTGTAGACAGGGAGCCTCCAATTTGGAAGACAAGTTTCTCTGGCCTTCAGAGGAAGCCCACCAGTCACACAGGCTCACCCACTAACTAGAGTACCAGGCCCCGACATTTGAGAAAAAAAGAAAGCAAGCCAACAAATGGTGTAAATAGAGCAATTAACCTCAAGGCAAGCATAGTTAATGCAAGAAACTAAATAAGCCCTAAAAATCACAGGAATGTTTTCTCAGAATTCAAGAAAATCACATCCATTAAATAAGAAGGAAACAGTGTGAAATATAAACATGAGAACACTAAATAATTCTCAGAAGTTAAAACTCTGCTTGCTAAAATGAAAACCCAGTAAAAGGACTAAATTGAAGAAAGAAAAAGACTAAAGACATACTTAGCAACACAGAGGCTTAAGCTGAGGACTACTCCAAGAACACAGTCCAAAAAAAGAAAAAAAGAGAAAAATGAAAACCACAAGAGAAAAGTTAATAAACATGAAGCTATATCCAGAGACCAAATATTTACGTAATAAAATGAGAGAATAAAGAGTGGAGAGGGAAAAATAAATTCAAAGAAATAATGGAAGAAATTTCTATTTGCTAAAGAAAAAGATACATGTGTTCAGATCAAAAGGGCCCACTATGCACTTCACACAATTATTAAGAAACAACACATTTTGGTGATTTTTATGAATTCTAAGGATAAAAAGAAAATGATACAACCTTTCAAAGAGGGATGGGGTAGAAGCAAAAGGAAAGTTACAAAGGACTTAGAATAAATCTGGCAACAGACTGCTGCGCAGCAACACAAGAAGCTAGAAAATCCTGAAGAAACAGCCAAAATATTCTGAGAGAAAGAGATTCGTAAACTCTTCCCAGCTGAATTACTGTTCAAGCATGAGGGCAAAATGAAGATCATTTCCAATATGTAAGCAATTTAGAAAATTTGCCACCCACATCCCCTTCTGAAAATATTACTCAAATTAAAATGTATCCAAGAAAAGACAGAACATGGCAAGAAATAGAGGACAAGCAACTAGTAAAGTATGTGATTAAGACAAATAACTTCTTACAATGCAGCTGTAACATGTATTCTAATTGCTGGGCAAAGATTCCTAAAAGAGAGAATATAGTTTTAAAGTAATTTGGAACAATAATTTCGAGGAAGAGGAGAAGGAGGAACATCTAGAAGATGAAGAGGGGGGCATGGGGAAGTGGGAAAGGAGCAAAATAGTGCCCATAGTCTTGTCTTGTGTAGTTTTAGGGGGCAGCTGCAGGGAGGGTACAGTGCTCAGGATGGTAAAGACTAGTGAGAAGGGCCCCCCTCCCTCTGCCACTGTCACTGAAGATTCAATTAAGTCCCCAATTCAATTAGCAGAAATCACAACAATTTACCAGAACTGCTGGAACTATATTGGGTATAGTACCAGATGCTACATATCCTGGTATGACTTTTATCTGACTCTTGTTTGTTTCTCAGTAAGTTGATCATAAAATTCATCATCCAAATCTGGACATATTTGAGAGTGCATGAGGCTATTAACTGGGTGGATGAAGGGATGATATGCACAAACCTGGAATGTCCTGAAAATGGGGCTACATGGTCATCCTCTGCATAAGGCGGTCATCTGCCAGTCATGCTGACTGCCCTGGATGGAGCCCTGCCAGGCCTGAGAAAATGGCTAAATCCTTGCCTGGCCACAAATTAGGTACAAGGATCCATCACCATACCAGAAGGACTTACTTTACAATGTGATATGCACTTCCGTGTAAGGGATGGTTTGCAAACATCAGGAACTGTTGGTTTTTGAATCAGGCTCTGCTAATGGTCATTCTTATTGATATGAGTCCCCCATTCTGCCATCCTGTTTACTCCTGAAGTGGTTAAATCTAACAAAGAAGGTGCCAAGTTTGAGGGCTATTGTGAGGTTTGTTTAAAATGATCACTTCCTCACACTCAAAAGCTAAGAGGCAGAAGTTGTAAATCGCTCTTTTGAAGGGACCGAAGAGATAAAATTGCTATCTTAGAGCCTGACAGTTCTGTACACAGTGTTCGCATGGGCCAATCACAGCCAAGGAAAACATAAGCTAGCATGTGCAGACAAAAAGACCATAACGCAGCCTTGTTAAACCCAACTGTGCTTGAAGCGCAGGAAAAGAAAGCAGCTACTAGCTGCAAGGATCACAGGTGAGTCAGGCCTAGGGTTTCCCACCCACAGCTCCTGCCCCTGTACATTGCAAATCTGAAATGACAGCTTCATGGGCAAGGCATTCTGTCTATGGGCTTTTCGGGCTGCGGCCTTGAATGCAGTCTCTGGTGCATCCTCCCAGGCTTGCAAGTGCTTGTTCTCTGCCCATGTGCCTCTACTCTCTTGCTATCTTCCAGGTCCTTTAAAAAACCTGTTTTATGTTATGATTAAAATTGTCCAAAATACAAATGTGTAACTGATGGGTAGGTGTATGGTTTCCTTACAATTACTCCTGGGTTTTTCTGGAAAACCAGTATCTAATCTTGGTAAGCAAAAATATAGGTAAGTGTGAAACTAGGTGTTTAAAAAAAATACAAAATTGAGCCTATAAGACAACTGGGTTGTTTTTATTTATAATGCTTAGGTTTAATTATATAATATTAGACCCAATGTTCAGCATCAATTTATTCTCCCTGTAATATATTAGCTCCAGCATTAATGAGGTTTAGGATCCTTTTTTTTTCCTTTTTTTTTTGGTAACACTGAAATCATCCTCTGACGTTTTTCACGTAAGACCAAGATTTAGTATACAATAGGTCTAGCTTGGATCCCATCCAAAAGGGTTTAATTCTTGAAGTTCTAAAAGAAAATCACTACTAAGGCAAAATGGGCTCCAGAATACACCTAAAGTATGTCCATTTTTTAAAAAACTAATAAATAAAAGTAAATATTCCAAGAGTGCTTACTATATGCCTAGAACTATTTTAAGTGCTTTACAAATATTAATGCATTACAGCGAAGTCAAAAAGGCTTCACTCTAGCAAAAGAGTGATATCAAATGTTTCTAACAATGTAAAAATCCTACTTTTAAGGCAGAGAAGGGAGACAAAGAGGGGAAAGAGAAGAAAAAGGGGAGGGGGGCCAGGGAGCTGAAAGACAGAAACACAAAGATGGGGAAAGGAGAGACAGAAAGAGGAATTTTTTTCAATGAGGGAAATAATTGACGAAGAGAGTTAATGATGGAGGAGGACAGTATGAAAAGTTACTCAGCAAAATCCAACCCCCTTCTGCCATTGGTATTTTGGCAAGGCTTTTATAAGCATAACGCCGGTAGCAAAACAAAACAAAACAAAACAAATGGAAAAGTGTGTTTCTACCAGCCTCCCCCAGCCTGGAGTCTGCTTTTTCCCATTGATGAGCAATGCCAGGCAGTAATGACAATGATGCTAAAAGTTAGCATGAACTGAATGTTATCTACCTTACTGGCACTGTGCTAAGCTGACCCCATGCATTTATCACTTGTGTCATATTCTGCAGAGAGCCTTGCTGATCTCTATTCCCTTACAGATGATGCTGATGCTGCTGGGCCACAGATGTGCTTCGTGCAGTCAGGAAACAGAATAAACAGTGAAAGACTAGATTTCCCTAATTCTTTTATAATTCAGCTAGTCATATAGCTTAGGCCAAACAGAACACACCTGCATATGATTTGGAAGATTCAAGGGTGTCCGGTGAAGTGAAAGCAATGCTTCTATTAATATTAATTCTTTTGTAAAACAGTGCCATGGAGGCATTTATGTGTCAGCTATAGAAGAAGCTGGTCATTTAGGACTGTACCTAGCTTCGCGGGTGTTGAGAGGCAGGGAGCAGGGCATCCGTTGTCCTGGCTCGCAACACGGCAGGGGTTGGAGGGGACCAGCAGTCACGATGGCAGCCTCCTGTTGACCCAGCTTCCTGGTTGTGGCAGTGACACAAGCTCCCTTGGTGGGTCAGTTCTGCAGTACCATTTTGGGAGTCATTCCTGAAAGCTCAGCCTAGAGTCTGCTTCTTCAGCCTTCAAACTTTTATAAGCATCTAATTCCCTACACTAAATCTCTTTCTGCTTAAACTGGCTTGAATGGATTTCTATTATCAGTTTCTCTAACCAGGGCACCTTGATTGGGACTGGTTGTTTGATCTGATTGGGCTAGAAGGCAGTGAAGATCCAGTTGCATTAAAAAATGGAATACTTACAATTCACAACATGCAGCTGCAAAATAGCTCCTGAAACTACCACCTGTAGCCATATGGAAAAAGTATATATTGAAGAAAATGATTTGGGCAGACAGGAGCTACTTCCATAGCACGGTACGAGAGGCACAAGAAATATAAGACCAGTAGTGAGAGTTGGATAATTCTAACTGCACTTCAGGGCTTAAAGAAGAAAATTCAATTCTTACTGTTGCTCATTTTTGGATCAAGACATGATCGGAGAACCAGGGAGTTTCTTAATGCATTTACTGAGAAAGAGTGGAACTATGAAAATTGAAATGGTGACCTTTGAGAGGAATAAGATGATTCGGTGTTCTCCAAACTATACTGAACACTCTTTAACTGCAGAATCACCCTCTGCTTCCCTGTCTGAAGCTGTTCTTTCCCTACTTGAAGGAAGACCTATTCTCCTCATGTTCCACCTATGCTACCTCTTATTGCCTTCAGACTTTTAACTAGAGCAATATCCTAGCGAACACCACTAGACCAATCAGAAAGTCAAACCCAGGAGGAGAATACTTACATGGTAAAAAGAAAAAGTTACAAAACTTTGCTAATTTATCTATTGCTATACAACATACCACCCTCGAACTTAGTAGCTTAAAGCAATAAAAATTTTATCTAGCTAATGCATCTATAGTTATCAGTTTAGGCTTAGAACAGCTGGGTGGTCCTTCTGGTCTGGGCCAGGATCAGCTATTCATAGCTGGGTTCACTCACATTTCTGGGACCTTGGCTGGAATGGTCAAGATAGCAGTGGACTATTCAGACAATCTCTCATTTTATGAAAGGCTAGCTTGAATTTGTTCAGATGTTAGTTGAATAATTCCCAGTGTGAGAGCAGAAGCTGCAACACTTCTTGAAGCCTAGATTCAGAACCTGCATAGTATCACTTTCTTCGTATCCTCTCTGTTAAAGTAGTCAGAAGCCTGCTCATTTTCAAGAAGTGGGGAAATAGACTTTACCTCCTGTTGGAGATGGTGAAAAGAATTTGTAGCCATTCTTTTAAATTACCATATGTAATAGCAAACAACAGCAAAACTAATCTGGTAAAAACATGAGGAAATGAATTCTGATGGTCCTAGAATATACTGAGGCAGAAGGAATTTTATTTATCTCAGCTGACTTTAATGATATGGATGCACTTAAAAATTTTGGATTTAATATGCTAGCTAGAGCAGCTAGGAATGATTCTAATTTTTGTTTGGTGGATTGTCTTAAAATCTGAGTTAGTGTCTATACATCAAGTGAGATGCAAAAATTAATTTGTATAGCACAGAATAAATCAATAGACTAATGGTAAAGGTACTGATAACCAGATCAACAGCCACATACCAGGGGCTGGAATAGTCATTGCAATCAGAGCTACCACCTGATTAAGCTCATGTACTCCAATGTCACTCTCAAAGAGCTATGTATTCACAGTCAGACAGGTGAGTTAAATGTTTACTATTTGTTATAGAAGAAGAGCTTTAGGAGATTCCCCTTTGCCCACCATACCATAAGGTTAAGAAGCATATTTGTAGTATGTACTTATGACATTACTGAAAACACCTTCCTCTAGAGGCTATGAGTCAGTGAACAGACTCTGGACTGGAAACTGCATGAGAGGCTGTGTCTCTATCTTGAAGTGATTCAGATCAGGCCTCTGCTTTCAAGACTTGGCATTCTTTTTGTTCTATGATGTTATAGTCCCAGCTGAGGACAATTTTGAAAGGGAAAGGGGGCACTGGAAATTATGAAAATTGATACATTTTTTCAATCAATTGGCTTATTACTTTGTTAGACATATCTAAGAGTTCTATTCAAAACTATTTTTAAAAAGAAAATTCTTTCTAAAAAATAAACAAAGAGAAGCAGTGTTAAACACAGTACAGCTGCTCATCTCATGCCAGGTCAATCCTCCAGGTAGGACACAAGTGCGCCATCCCGGATCCTCTCCTTTGCACTAAGGAGGAGAGTTCCCAGCAGAGGAGAACAGGAGCACTGCAAGTTTATCTGTCTTGAACTGAGAGAAGAAATTTCTGATGAGAAGGAACCAGAATAAGAACTATGCCAACATGAAAAAAGAAGCTGATTGACAACCCCAAAAGATCACAATAGGTCTGCAGTAATGGACCCCAACCTAAAGGAAATTGTCAAAATGTCAGAGATGGAATTCAGGGTATGGATGACAAATAAGATGAATGGGATTAAAGAGAAAGTTGAAAACTAACACAAAGAAGCCAAAAAAAGATTTCAGGACATGAATGAAAAGAATGAAAAACTTGCTAAAGAGATAGACAACATAAAAGATATAACAAAACTTAAAGAAATGAAAGAGTGATTTAGGGAATTTCAAAATACAGTAGAAAGCTTCAAAAACAGGCTAGATTAAGCAGAAGAAAGAATTTCAGAGCTTGAAGACAGAGCTTTCAAACTAACCCAATCAGCCAAAGATGCAGAGAAAAGAATAAAAGAGAATTAACAATCACTCAGAGAAGTATGGGATTATGCAAAGTGGGCCAATATAAGAATTACAGGTATCTCTGAGGGAGAAGAAAAAAAGCAAAAAGCATGGAAAATTTATTCAAGGGAATGATTGAGGAGAAATTCCCTGGTATCACCAGAGATTCAGATATCCAGATACAAGATGGTCATTGAGCACTGGGAAGATTCATAGCAAACAGGATATCTCCAAGACACATAGGCATCAACCTGGCCAAAGTCAAAATGAAGGAGAAATTTCTATAAGCTCCAAGATGAAAGCAACAACAAACCTACAAAGGAAAACCCATCAGGCTAACAGCAGACTTCTCAGCAGAGTACTACATTGCATTTATTAATTATTAACATAAGTACATTTAATGAAGAAAAACTCATCTTAAAAGTTAACAGCAGCATTTTCCTAGGGAAAATACCATTCTTATTTGACAAAACACCCTGATAAGCCATGGTTCTGCAAGGTGGAGAAGTGAAACAAAGAAATAGCTAACTGCTATGAATAATAAAGAAAAAGATGGAGTTCCTTTCACAGCCCAGGAAGAGAACAGGAGGCTAAAAAGGAGGAGAGATAAAGAAGTTGAGGCCGAAAGAGGCTCAGCAATTTGGCCAGGTGAGGCAAGGAAGCGGCCAGGTACACATTCCTGACAATGGGAATGTCCAATGGACTTTGAAAAACAAAGGTGTCTGATATTCCTCATGAAGTTGTAGTGCTGTGGTATAAGCCATCACTCTGTTAGCCTCTAAGCTTTGAGTACAATTCTTCTAACTGCCTTGTCATGGAGGTACTTTGCAGAAATCTAGGACAGGAGGCTGTGCTCTACATTTGGTTGAATACAAGGCAGAAAAAGAGAATGGCCATGGGAGGTGAGAAGTGAGTAGAAAAGTTTAGTGAGCAAAACAAATTTGAGCAAGAGCTGCTGAAATATACAGGAATGCACAGAAATCCTGGGGAGGGCACTGTAGATAGGACCTTTAGCCATTTTGAGGTTAATATCAAAAACAAGATAACTTCTTGAGGTGAGGACAATATTTTGGTTAAATACATGTAGGAATAATACCAATACTTATTGAGTTCTTAATATGTACCAGGCAGTTTTATCAAGCCCTTTACATGTATTAACCTATAATTTTTACAACAACCACACAACTAAGCAAAATAATTATTTCCATTTTATAGATGAGGGACAACCAGGTTAGGTCACTTGTTCAAGATCACACAACTCTTATGTGGTAGAGTTGGAATTTGAACCAAGGGAGTTGATTTACCAGAAACTGTGTTCTTACCTGTCAAGCCACAGTGTCTCTTAAAAATGTTACATCTTTTTTTTTTTTTTTTGAGGATTCAGTCATACCTTATCACAGACAACAAAACAAAACAAGACAAAAAAACCCTTTCTATTGAATTCATAAAATGCTGGGCTATATCCCAATAAATATTGCTTTAGATCAGAACCTTAGCTTTTGCATGGACTACACCCAGTGAGGCTCCTTGCTTCCTAGCTCTCTCACATCTTTCTCACACTGATTACTCCAAATGTATTAGTTTATGCAATGATTAGTTGAAAATACAAATAACATGCTTTGCTACCCAGCCTGGGTAGATACCACCTGACTGTCTCAGTCAAGACTTTAGCAATCACAGTATGTTAGACCAACAGAAGATTTTTATGAAGCTTACACTGTGACTATTGGAGCCATATTCTGCTCTCTCCTCCTCTGCACTTGAGCACTGCTAGGGAAAGTCATACTGTTCTCCGATTTTGCTGAGTCCTCAGTTCTGCCTTTCACTTTTTTCATTCCCTTTGGTCAGAATTCTCTGTACATTCAGTTACCTTTGTGATCTCCACCATCCTCACCCTCCTCTCATTGGTAGCAGATCACATCGCTCCCTACTTTACTCAGAAGACTGGAGCAAGCAGTCTTAATCTTAAGCTCCCTCGCTGCCCCTGGAGTCTATATTTCAGGTGGTGACAGTATTGTCCATCCAGTACCCACGCCTGCAGACAGGGAGTGATGCTTGATCTGTTGTCAACCTTCAATCAACTACTCACCCTGTCCCAGCACTTCCCAGATACTTCTCAGATTTGCTGTTGTCTTATCATTCCTTCTAACACTGACCTAGGGTGTCCTCATCATCGTTCAGAGAACTATTGTAGCAGCTCTTACCTTGGTCTCCCTGCATCTGGTTTTTACCCCCTGCAAATTTATCACTCATACAAATAGCTCTTGATGGATTCAAACTCAATTTCCACCACATCATGCTGCCTTGACTGCTCTATATCTGTCCTTACATACAGGATGAAATGTAAGCTAAGCTCCTCCTTTTCTTCCACTGTATTTTACTGGTGACTGTATCATCACATTTATATATTTTAAAGTCACTTTTGTTTTTCAGCTGTTTGGAATGAGGGCAAGATAAGGAGGGCTAGCATCTTGAAAATTTTTTTGCAGCCTCTGAATGGCTGGCTTATCTTTATGGCTCTGAGCCGTCTGTTTCAGAATGAGAGAGAAGAAGGCAACAAGTATTGAAAAGGAAAATGTTTTGTTTTGTTCTGTTTTTTTCATTTTCTGGGACTCAGAATCCGGTAATGGTGAAACAGACACACCGCCTTGGGCTTCTTAGCTGATGACTTACACAGCTGGCACACAACAAACACAGCCTAATTAACAGACACATTTAAGTAAAAACGTGGCACATGATAAAAGAAAGTTGCCAAGCAAATTATTTTTTTTGCAGGAGCCATGTGATATTCAAGTTGCTTTTGTGGTGTTTAATCCATTCTGGCACCTTTGGGTGAGGATGTCTCTGCTCCTGAGCTGGTCCGCACACGCCTGTGCAGTTGCAAGTTGTGCTGGATGCACGCTATTGGAGTTCACACCACATATTTTGGGGACTTGTCATGTCTGAAAGCAGGAGCTTCCTCTTCTGGGGGACTGAGGCAGGTACCTGCTTGTTTCAGTTCACTTCTCCTTTCCCAAAAGGCTTAGCAACTCAAGGAAGCTGACAGCTCATTATTCAGGAACTTGGAAGAAGTGTTGGAGTTGGCAAGAGTGAGCCCGTCTCCTCCGCAGAGGCTGACTCCCTGATCATCGATTCGGTTTCATTCAATTATGCAAATATTTATGAATTGACTTAGGTACAATGGACTAGGCTGGGTATGCCAGGGAGGAGAGGAGCATGACACAATTCCTGCTATCGGAAGTCTTATTATAGGGCTGTGATACAAATATCTGTAATATAAGATACGGAAAAGTCTCACGAGCACTGCACAAAGTGCTAATGTGACAGAGCCAAGGGAAAGAGGAGACACCCCTCAGCGCAGTGCTGCCGTTTATCAACTGAGTGCAGAACTTGTCTCAGAGCCTTTTCTCATCTAGAAAATGGGGAAATCCACTATTCTATGCCAAAGAGTTAGACTGAGGATTCAATAAAATATTTTATGTGAATTTCCTTAGCACAGTACCCAAACGGTAGTAGGGACTTAGCAATTGTTAGTTCCTTTCACTTTGATGACATCTTTGAGATGGACTCTCCCCAAAATAGATGGGAGATTTACAGGCAGGGATGGTGCCTGGAGACAGGCCCCAGAGGACACAGAAGTGAGGAAAACCGATTTTGTTCAGAAAAGAGTGAATACTCCAGTTTTACTACAGAGAAGTAAAGAGATGGACTTGGAAAGGTAACTTGGAGCCATGCTGAAGGGTGGCAATCCTGGAGAGGCAAGTGTGTGCAGTGGTTGAGACTGGGCTTTGGAGCCAGATTGTCCAGGTACAAATCCTGGCCCTGTCATGTTCACCCACCAGGTAACCCAGAGCAGATTGCTAACTCTCTGAGCCTTGGTTCCTTCTTATCAAATGGGATAATAAGAGTGCCCTCTCTGGATTCCTGTTCTGTGGATTAAAAGGGTTAAAATTTGTAAAGCAATTAGAACTGTGCCTGGCACATGGTAAATACCCAATAGGCACTTACCAGCTGTCATCAGCAGGCTGCAATATTCACCATGACGTGTCATAGCCAGAAGGCATGCCACGAACACTTCTCATTGGGAGGAAATCAGGTCTGCCTTTGCTAAGGAAAATGGGCCTTTCTGATTTGAGACATGGCCCTGCCTCTTTACCTGACTGATATAATATGAAGATTTCTTAGCAAAAGAAAAAGAGCAGATGTGAACTGCTTCCTCAGCCTTCCTATTCTTTGAATGATACTTGTAGATCCTCTCAACTCCCCAAGGACTTCTAGTTCACCCCAGGGGTCACCTGGAACTTCCAGCCAGCAACAGACATCACCCCTTTCTGCTTGCTGATGATTGGAGGAGTGTTGCATAGTACTGGACAGAAAGAAGACTGATTGGACAGAGACAAGCTTGAGTGACAATGGCTCAAGTTTTTGGGAACTAAAAGCATTCCCTTCACAAAGAAACTACCAGAGACCCTGGGCTCTGGGGCTAGATATCTATGCCCCATCTGCTGGGCTGCACCCCAGAGGCTGGGTGTTGTCCCAGAGAGGGAGCTTTCCTAGAGGCCTGGAGAACCCTAAGTCTCTTGACCCCAGACCTGATCTTCAGCTGACAAGGGTATTTGTGGAGTAACATTGTGTCCTTTGGGTTAAGAGCAAGTATGGCCTCTTGAGTAAGAAACAGCTGGTTGGAATTAATATTTTTGCTTTCAGAAAACCCATTATGAGAAAAATTCAATCCACATGGCTTGGAAAAGAGAAAATATTTCCAATGATAAAACCAGGACCTAATCCTTCAGCAAAGGGAAGAAATTGGGATGGGAACTGTGTGTGTGTGTGTGTGTGTGTGTACACTATAGCTCTGTGGTGAGATGGATGAGGGTGAATTCCACAACATCAGAATATCCATAAGGTACAAAACTTACTGGGAAAATGTGTAACCCAAGGATTAGAAAGAGGAGGTTTGGAGCACCCTCTCTTCTCCGAATCCTAAGGCTCAGCAAGTTGCTTTAGGCCCAGAACAATGTTGACAGACACACAGTGAGTTTACATTACAGGAAATTTCAGGCTTTTGAAGATGCTCCCTTTTATATCTGTATTGTAGTGGAATCATTCTTAAAGGATGTCCATGCTGCCCATATTACAAGATCAAGAATACAAAAACATAGATGTAGATAAAGTC